>VUQS01067811.1:88010-99236 GCA_015108495.1 Heterochromis multidens | reverse complement strand
CTGTAGTTATTATTTGTAGCCAGTCTTGTTAATGATCTTGCTGAGGGGGTTGAGGCCTATGCAGAACAGCAGTGGGGACAGAGCATCTCCTTGGTAGATCCCACACTTGATGGTGACTTGTGTTATCGTTTGCCACATTCCCATTGAATTCCTGATGAAGTCTCCTGGGTCCTGTTGATCTTGTATAGTTCTAAGCACTCCAGGACCCATGTGCCTGTTCATCTTAGCCGTTATGATGCCTGACAGGAGCTTCCATGTTGTGCTGAGGCAGGATAGTTGGATGGGACTGGTCCCTTCTGGGGATCCTTGGGGATCAGGACTGTCCGGCCTTCAGTTAGCCATTCTGGGTGTGTCTGGTTCATTTGTGCTCCCAGTGTTCATGGAGTGCAGTTAGCTTCTTCAGCCAGTAGGTGTGGATCATGTCAGGACCTGGTGCTGTCCAACTCTTCATATTTAAGACCCTTTCTTGGATGTCTGCCACTGGGATGGTTACTGGAGCTTGTTGTTATGTGTTGTTATTCTTCTCCCATATCTTCTTCCAGTATTGCACCGTCTCCAGCCTTGGTGGTGTTGTTCTCATATTGTTCTCCTGGCACTTAGAGTACACCTTGGATGGTTCAGTGGAGAACATCTGGTTTATTCTCCTGGCTACCCAAGGCTGTGAGTCTTTGCTTGGCAGTTTCCAACGCCTCAGGTATGGACAGCTTGTTGTACTTCTTAGGCACTTTCTTCATCACGCCTTTCTGCAGCTCCAATAGTTGGCTAACTTTCCTCCGTGTTGCCTTGATCTTGGCCTGCTCTGGTATTCAATGTACCAATTGTACTTGTGGCTTGGTACAGAATGAAATCTCCCCCCTGACCTGTCTTCCTGGCTCCCCCTTGCTGTAGCATCTGTGTTGTACATCATCCATCTCTAGTTGCGATAGCAGTTGCTTCTTCTGTATGTTGGAACACTGAGCTACTAGTTTTTTCAATGTTAGCGTAGATGTTGGGTATCGAAGAATCCATAGGTCCAACATCCTCTTCATGTAGCCCCTGTTACTGGGGTTACTTGTGTAGTAGAATTCCAACAGTTCTCTATTCTCATCTCTTGTCCACTTGTGCTTTCATGTTCTAGTAGCCCACTTCTCATCAGTATGTCCTGGTTCCTCAACAACTGACGCAGACCTTGTTAATCCGGGCGACGTCCGAGCCGGTATGGCATCATGTCATATATATATCTATATATTTTGCATATAACATGTAGAGGCTTTTTGTTGTTTTAGTTTTTATAATTATGATTTATAGGTCATCTCCAGACTCTAGGACCTTGATTTCTATAACAAATGCAAAATTTACTTTGGACTTTGGACTACAAAGCAGCAGCCCAGTTCTTTTTCTCCTTATCCCAGGTATGATGTTTCTGACATTGTCTCTGGTTCAAAAGTGGCTTGATATTAGGAATGTGATAGTTGTAGCTCCTTTTCTGAAGATGTCTGTGTCTTGATCCACTGACACCAGCCTCAGTCCACTCCATGTGAAATTCTCCCAAGTTCTTGAACTGACTCTTCTTGACAATCCTCTTGAGACTGAACTCTATGCTTGTGCACCGTTTCCTACCACACTTGTCCCTTCCAGCCAACTTTGCATTAATATGCTTCTATACGGCACTCTGCAAACCCTCCTTGTAAAGGATGATCATCACCTAGACAACTGTCTTGTCAGCAGTCTTCTCCATGATTTTGGTTCTGTGTACTGAACTAGACCAAGAGATACATGGTATTTATACTGTTTAGATAATAATTTAATCAAACTCAAAATGAAATATTCTAATAACTTGAGATACTAGATTTCTGATTTTCATAAATAGCAAAATAAGCCATAATTATCAAAATTAAAACCAAAAGAGACTTGAAATTTTTCTGTTTACGTGTAATGAATATTATATATATGAAAGTTTATCTTTTAAAATAAAATTACAAAAAAAATAACTTTTTGAAAATATATGGCTGTCCCACTGACGTGCACGTTAATTAGAAAATAGCCAAACCGATGAGTGTTTTCCTGTCTAAAAGAGAAGCTCTGCCCTGAGGAAATGTTTGTGAATTTTAACCTTACAGCCACAGTTTTTTTTTAATAAGGTCAGTTTTGCCTTGGGCTTTTAATGAACATCTTTCTTCTTTCAGGCTCACCTGCAGGCATTCGACACGTCCACACTCGGCCCTCTGACAGAGGACCTGACCCCGGTTGCAGGTACAGAACTCACAGCCAGTGCTGTTCCACATGTCTCCATGGTAACGCACTGTGCCTTGGTACAGGCAGCTCCCCTTAGCTGCAGCGCATTCATCACAGCACTGACCGGCACGCTTCACTTTGGTCTGACCCTGTAAAGATGCAGAATAATGCTATTTAGGTTTTATGTTCAGTACAGATGATGAAGGAATGCAAACTGTGCAGTGGGACAAGACAACAAAAATCCAAGGAGCTTATAAAAATGCTGGTTTTGTGCATCTCTGTTTCAGCAGAGATAAGAGGAGGGAGCGAAGAGAGAGTATGTGTCTTGCATTATTAAGGGAAAAGACACCAAGCATTGTGGGCCATCACCGTTCTTCCAACTTTGTTTGAAAGTGCACAGAGGTGTGCTTTTACTGACACTGACACTCTTACTCTCTATCTCATGTAGACAGCTACTGTAGTTTATTTTGACTGAATCTCACGCACATCACACAGTGCCAGAAAAATTCACTGGAGCAGCAAATGTAGCACTTTGAACTGTCAGGGAAAGTGGCTCCAATCTGTTTGAGCCACATTAAGAAATTACTGACTCTTTTTTTAAATAATTAAATTATGCATTTGTGAACCTAATGATGTGCAATTTTATCAATGCATGATTTACAGAAACTCAATTTTCTCAACCAGCGTAGGGTCACAGGCGGGCTGGAGCCTATCCCACCTGACACAGGACAAAAGGCAGGGTATACCCTGGACAAGTCACCAATCCATTGCAGGGTGAACACAGAGAAACAGACACTCGCATTCACACCTACGGCCTATTTAGAATCGCCAGTTAACCTAACATGCATATCTTCGTATTGTGGGAGGAAGCCAGAGGACCTGGACAAAACCCACGCAGGCACATGGAAGACATGCACCACTGTGCAGCCCTCACTTAATCCTTTATATCCATATAAGGGGTGATTGTGTGTTGCCTTCCTAAAATGACCAAGAAACCAAGAGGTTTACACTGGCTTCCAGTTCAGTGTAGAATAAAAATAAATGTTAAATGCTGCTGCTACTCTATAAATTGCTTAAGGCAAAGACACATTTTTCATGTGCCAAAAGAATTTAAGCTGATTTGAGCTTTAGAGCTTTAGTCTGATTTCTTTTTTTATTTTACTTTTCACTTGCAAAACCTCTTGTAAAATTTTCATCTGAATCTTTTCCTTTACTTTCTGGTTAATCCTGCTAACAAACAGACAACCCAGATTTATTCATATATATATATATTTATGTTGAAGACTTTGTTATGAAAAGGTTAGGTTAACGTCTCAGGTAGGGTTGGGTTAAGTGTCCAGGAAATAACTGTGCCAGTGTACGGCCATCTGAAGTGAAACCAACTATGTGTTTGTGCTGAGTCTCTAATGGGTTCAGAGATGTTTAGCAATGCAAGACGCCGTCAGATTGTGGTGACTTTTGCATAAAACCAAATGTCAGAGACTGTGCGCGTAAATTTGTGTGCATGAGACTACTCACCTTGTCACAGGTGATAGGCAGACAGGTTTTTGTGTGGCATTTAGATTGACCCCGGTCACACACACATGTGGTGCAGGTGTTCTTCTGCCACTGCTCACCATGCTGCCAAAAGACACACAAATACACATTTAGACTGTCTCCAAACACACACCCACACACACACTTTCAGTCTTACACACAGTGAATCACAAGCTGTTTGCAGGAAACTCAGCTCATTTGAAACCAGTGAGCACGTTCTTTTCTTTGACAACAACAATGGGATGTCTCTGCAGTGTGAAAGGCATACAAACACGGAGCTATGCGAAGCAAATGCCAGCTACTAGATTTCAACATAATTCTCTTTAATTTGAAGACTTTTCAAACAGCTGAGTATAAAGCAGTGAGCTTAAACACTGAATGTACAACTTGGACAGGAAATGTGAAGTGGTGAAACAGACAGTTAATGAAATATGTATAAACCACTAATTAATTTATTAAAACCACTGAACCTCTATTGTGTAGGTCACCTTTGTGCTGGCAAAAAAGGTTTGAACCTTCAGCGGTCATAGACACTTGATCTGTGCACTGAAATGTCTGGCACTGGGCTGCTGGTAGTGGATTCTTTGGGTCAACTGGGTTGAGGGGTTGAGCCTCTATGGATTTGGTGTAGCTGACATTTATCTGAGGGAGGTGAAGGGAGCCATCAAGCTGAAGAAGGAGTCCTATCAAGCTTGGTTAGCCTGTGGGACTTCGGAAGCAGCTGATGGGTACCGGCAGGCCAAGCGGAACGCGGCTCGGGCAGTGGCTGAAGCAAAAACTTGGGTCAACTGAGGATATAATCAGGCGGTGGAAGTAAGACTTCAAGGACCTCCTTAATCCCACTGACATGTCTTCTGTAGAGGATGCAGAGTCTGGGGATGAGGGGGATGACTTGGCCACCACTGCGGGCAAGGTCACTGAGGCAGTTAAACAACTCCTTGGTGGCAGGGCCCCTGGGGTGGATGAGGTTTGCCCTGAGTTCCTGAAGGCTCTGGAAGGTGTCTTGGTTGACACACCTCTGCAATGTCACATGGAGATCTGGGGCAGTACCTCTGGATTAGCAGACCGGGGTGGTGGTTCCCATCTTTAAGAAGGGGGACCGGAGGGTGTGCTCCAATTATAGAGGGATCACACTCCTCAGCCTCCCCGGGAAAGTCCATGCCAGGGTGCTAGAAAGGAGAGTCTGTCCGTTAGTTGAACCTCAGATTCAGGAGGAACAATGCGGCTTTTGTCCTGGTCGCAGAACACTGGACCAACACTTTACCCTCTCGAGGATATTTGAGGGTTTGTGGGAGTTTGCCCAACCAGTCTACATGTGTTTTGGACTTGGAGAAGGCATTCGACCGCATCCCTCTGATTATTCTGTTGGAGGTGCTTCGGGAGGATGGGGTGTCTGAGCCATTCGGTCCTTATACAACTCTTGCAAGAGCTTGGTCCGCACTGCCGGCAATAAGTTGGACTCATTCCCAGTGGGTGTTGGACTCCGCCAGGTCTGCCTTCTGTCACCGATTCTGTTCATAATTTTTATGGACAGAATTTCAAGGCGTAGCGAAGTGGCAGAAGGCTTCCACTTTGGTGGTCTCAGAATCTCATCTCTGCTTTTTGCAGATGATGTGGTTCTGTTGGCGTCATCAGCTGGTGGCCTCCAGCTCACACTGGAGCAGTTCGCAGCCGAGTGTGAAGTGGTGGGAATGAGAATTAGCACCTCCAAGTCTGAGGCCATGGTCCTCAGCCGGAAAAGAGTGGAATGCCCACTCCAGGTCAGGGACGAGTTGCTGCCCCAAGTGGAGGAGTTTAAGTATCTTGTTTACGAGTGAGGGGAGCAGGAGATCGACAGATGGATTGGGGCCGTGGCTGCTGTGATGCAGATGCTGTACCATCCGTCGTGGTAAAGAGAGAGCTGAGTGTAAAAACAAAGCTCTCGATTTACTGGTTGATCTACGTCCCTACCCTCACCTATGGTCACGAGCTTTGGGTAGTGACCGAAAGAACGAGATCGCAGATACAAGCAGTGGAAATGAGCTTTCTCCGAAGGGTGGCTGGCCTCTCCCTTAGAGATAGGGTGAGGAGCTCAGCCATCTGGGAGGGGCTCAGACTAGAGCCGCTACTCCTCCACATCGAAGGGAGCCAGCTGAGGCGATTCTTGGGGCTGGCTGGCTACTACCGCCGGTTCATGCCCAGCTTCGCAGATCTGACTAGCCCCTTGAGTGATCTCACCTGAAAGCGTGCCCCAGATCTGGTCCAGTGGACGGAGCAGTGCCAGGCAGCGTTTGTTAGGGTGAAAAACGCTCTCTGTGGGGAACCCCTGCTCCACACCCTTGACTTCTCCCTCCCTTTCATTCTGCACACTCGAACAGAGGGTTGGGGGCCATTTTGTCCAAGGGGGGGTCGACTACCCTATTGTATACATCAGCCGGAAATTGTCAGAGAGAATCCAGGTACAGCTCGGTTGACAAAGAGTGCCTGGCAATCCGGTCGGGCGGTGGGGGTATGCGGAGGGGTGTGGTCTATGGCTCCGCTGCAGAAGAGAGGTGGTGCAGTGGGTTCAGGGGGCAGTGCCAGGGAGGCTGGGTGAGCAGCTGGGGTTAACTGTCTAATCATGCTCTCCCTATTTAGTGATGGCGGGACCTGCGAGGAGGAGAGCTATATAGCTGGGGCTGAAAAGCTGTCACACTGGAAGAGCACGAACTATTGCACACTGTAAATAAACGTCTTTGCACCTGAACATTGTCTGTCTGTGTCCCACTGGGTCCCGAACAACAGTCACGTGTTACACACCGGTACTAGTGTTAGGTGATAATTAAATACTCCACCCTCTGCTCCAAACAACCAACATGGCAGAGATGAAAATGCTGATGCTGAAGCTTCAAAAGTCCCAGTGGCTACATCTGTCATTTATATTCAGTATTCAGGTGTGGTGGAGAGTGTTATCCTGCTGGGGGAGGCGGCTGCCATCAGTGCCAGTGTCTTGGAGGAGGGTGTGCTTGATCTGGAACACTTAGGTGAGTAGCACATGAAGCATCAACATAAATGCTAAAGTTTCCCACCAGAACACTGCAATGTAATCACTTTCACTTACAGCTTACATGTGTAAATATAGCAATAATTTAAAATGATAGTTCTTTAACCTTGCTTGGTCTGTTTTAACAGGTCTTTAAAACAGAGGCAAACATGTTAAACTGCCCTTTTTCACGATGTTAATAATTTTCAATATTAAATAAAAAAGTAAACACACAAAACAACAAAACAAAAACAACGAAACAACAAAGCTCTCATTATGTTATTTCTAACCTATGTCCTTCAAAAACGAATTAAAAAAAAGTCTTAACCTGGATACATACAGTAAATCATTCAGTGATCGGTGAAGGGATTCAAAAGTATCCATTTACATTGTACCTTCTTTATAATGTTCTGACTCCCTTTCAGAGAAAATATTTGCTTGTGCACTACAGTATGTTGTCATGATACCAAAGGAAAGTAAAGTGTAGTTGTCCCACAGAAGTTCCATGTCTGATGTGTTTGAGGTTTTAAATGTATCATCTGTTTAAATTTAGGGTCAAGTTCTGTAGATGTCAGATTAAATTCCAACTTCCTTCGTCTTTCAGCCTAAACTGCTTGATTAAATATTGACTACAGCCAATTATTTCATTATTTAAGTCATCAAAACCCCGTGAAGCACTTTGTAGAGCTCTTTGAACATAACTAACTTGTATGAAAGGCTCTTCAGTATGCATGCGATTTACAAAGTGAGTGTTTTATAATGATGTATATCACAGATCTGTTTGTTGAGGTCCAAGTTACTTCACTCTCTTCCGAACAAACAGGCTTATTAAAAGAGGTCATGAGAAATAGCTTTCAGCATGCATAACGTAAATAAAGTCTTTAATATTTGAAGACATGTACTATACATGCATACAGAAACACTTATTTACATTTTACATAAATCCATCCACATTCACATTTAGAGCATTTCTGCACCAACAATGGTGACTTTTAACCATGTGTTCCTATGATCATTGCTTTAAAATGTTAAAAACTTTAGCGTAAACACACAAAAAACTGTTCTCCAGTCCTTATTCTGATGCTCATTATAATCCCCGCAGCTTATTGTTTAAATATGTTGTTTGATCTTTTTGCCTTTGTGAACCTTGAACTTGTACTACAAAGCAGGTTCAACATACTCAGATATCTTTTCCTCATCTGGCTTCTCTTACCCTAAAATCATTAGTGAGGTTAAGTGGTCACATAAAGGTGGCTTTGACCTTGATAAGTCAACCATAGTATAGCTACTATAGCTACCAGTTCACATGAAAGGGGTGGCATTGGCAGCATCTGACCAATCAGAAACATGGACAGCTCTGCTAGCTGTAGGGGGGCCATAATTTACAAAGAGGACCAAACTATAATATTAGAACAACGCAAGAAGGGAAACACACAAAACAGCCTGAAAGGAACACAGCTGTGTATGAATGTGTGTGAGCTTTAAGGGCTTTATTCTGTACTGGAACACACAAATAAAGTCAAATAAAGTCTATTGTAAAGCTTTCAATATCATAGCTCTATAATTAAGACACAGTGGAAAAGATATATATTTGTGCGTAAGACAATTTTAGCTTTCTTCAGCTGTACCCACGATGGTGTTCATCTGTCTGAGAGCAATTAAAGAACAAGTATGAAAACACAATTCAAACACAGCCTGAGCCAACCAACACATTTTACATGAGGTAAACAAGTAAACGGCTTAGGTGCCCTGTTTTAGAATCATATCCATCCATCCATCCATTTTCTTCTGCTTATCCAATATAATTGTTGAAAATTGCTTGTGGCACACAGGAAAGAAAAAAACACCACAAATAAATATTTTCTTCATGGAAAGGGAAAGATTTTAGACAGTTTTTAAAGACTGTAGCACAGCGAGGCCCAAGGGTTCTTCTATTAAATGTACTTCCATTTATATAGTGCTTTTCAAGTTTTATGGACCACTCAAAGTGCTTTAGACTACAAGTCACATTTAAACATATATTCATACATTTCAAACACTTTATCTAGCTCGATACCTATGGCCAATTTAGAATGACCAATTAACCTGCATGTCTTTGTACTGTGGGAGGAAGCTGGAATAAATGGAAGAAACCCACACAGGCACAGGGAGAACACACAAACTCCACACAAATAGGCCCCAGCTGGGATTTGAACCAGGAACCTTCTTCCTGTGAGCAGTGACAGCATTAACCACTCCACCACTGTGCTGCCCTCTCACTTATAAGGCATAGTGCATAAATAAAAGATGGATATTGGAAATTGTTAGATTGGATTTATAACATTTTAAAATGTGAGAATCAGAAATCTAGTAAAACTTCTGTTAACCTTTTTTTTTTTTTTAATTTACACCCCGTGTTTTACACAAACACATATACAACACTGTGTGTGTGCATACAGACTTGGAGGGACACATGTATGGACTGTATAGGGACTCAGTAATGTAATAGACACCAGAGGCAAAGCATCATAATTCTTTGTCTTATCCCTGACACTCGGAAAAAGAAATCACATAAAAATTCAAGATGATACTAACATGAATGAGTGTGTGTGTGCTTCGGCATATGTGTGTGTATATGGTAGAAGACAAACACACATTACACAGAATGGGACATTCTGTGATCAAAAGAGAAACTTGGCAGTGAGCGGGATGGGAGCATGTGCACTGTAAACACAGCAGGAGAGGAGAGGAGAAGGAGAAGGAGAGAGGAACTCAGACTTTCATGTCAATAGAGACACTCACATATTCATTGCATGCGTCATATACTCACTATCATCACAGATATTCTAATTAATGTGCCAGGTTTCAAAAATATAGATTTATGAGCTGTTATCAGCAGCCTCCAACACACAGAGGCTTTGTAAAACAGAGGATTCACACAAATCCGCACGATAACAGGTGCATACACAGTACAAGCACCTTTTAAACACCCACAGGCTTCCTACCTGGTACTGTTTTCCAGCTGACAGACAAGGGTTGGACACACACTGGGGGCAGCATTCACCTGGCTGGATCACCAAGTTGTCATGCTGAGAAAACATTACAGACATACAAACACAGACCCTCTCATATCAGCTGTTATATCATTGTATTTCACACAACAAAGGTCATATAAGCACAGTATTGACAGTATTGTTAGACAGCCTGACATTTTAGCAAATACAATTACCGGGAGGTTGATAAGATCCAGATCCATTTCATCCATGTGCCTCCGCAGTGACATGTGTTTGAACTATCTTAGCACAAAGCTAAGCAACCTTGCAACAATTTCAAACCTGTCTTACTTACATTTGTTTTTTTAACACACGCATATTTATTTAACCTGCATAGAAATAAAAATCACTAAAACAGAAATAAAACACAAAGCAAGAAAGGTGTCTTTACTGAAATCCAAGAGGTATACTGGAATTTAAAACAAACCCACCTTTCTTCAGCATTTCAATATAATTTTTATTTTTTTTTCTAAAAATAGCTGAAATAAATATTCCACTTTTTTTTTGTGCTGGAAGAATGGAGCAGGTGACTGAAGCAGTGTGTGCAGGACTGGCCTGTTTTGGTGAAAAGGCTGGTGAGTGTGCAGGTGAAGCTGTCAATGTTCCTATCCTCATCTATGACCACTAGCTGCGGGTAGTGACTGACAGAGTAAGACAGAGTAAGAGTAAGACACAAGCAGCGGAAATAAGCATTGTCTGAAGGGTGCTTAGCTTTAGAGAGAGGGTGATGAGTTGAGGGATTTGGAAGGGTCTCAGAGTAGACCTGCTGCTCCACATCGAATGGAATAAGTTGAGGTTGTTTGGACATCCGACTAGGATGCCTCCTAGACACCTCCTTCTGAATCCTCCTTTTTATACCAGTAGGTTTATTGAATTTAAAAACAGTGAAGCGAGGGGGACAGGCACAAAGCCACTGTGACTGCCTGCATGAAAATAAAAGGTGAAAACCTCTTAAAATTGTGTGTTTCTGGAAACCTACTGGTTTACAGGCCACTTGCTGACACTCTGCTACTGAACACTGGACTTCCCCATTGTTGCAGACACATCTGGAACAGAGGCTGGGCTTCCACTCATCTCCATCCCTGTAAACGATCCCCTGCCAAGAGCAAGACTCTAACAAACACACACACACAAATAAAAACTAAATGAGTAAATAGTGTCAGGTAATGAGCTGACAGTTCAAGCATTGTTTGCCTGCACACACAGTGATTTAGAGTCAGGAAAGAAGAAAGAAAGTAGTAGTAAATTAGCTGCTAACCACTGGGATGAATCATAGCAACTCAAAGACATTATTACAGTCTTGATTAACCTTTCAGCTCAAATCTGGCTGCTCTGTGCAATCTATAAACTCAAGGTTTGTCACAACACATCTTTTTTGGTCCAAGTATATGAGAGATCTGTTAGCAGTAAAAAAAAAAAAAAAAAGAGCATACCAAGAAATAT
>VUQS01067811.1:8333-87990 GCA_015108495.1 Heterochromis multidens | reverse complement strand
AAAAAAACTTTTTTATTTTAAAAAAAAAAAAAGAGATCTTTTAGAAATAAAAAAAAAAAAAAAAAGTGCATCCCTAGTAATGTACTGCATCTCTGACATACACCAATCTGATATTTGGATTGGATATCAGTCCAATCCAGAGGCAAAAAGCTGGATTGGGTATTGGTGAAAATGAGCTGATCTACAGATACAGAATACAAGTTCAGGAAATGTATACTCTTGGATGTATTTATTTGTAGCTTTTGTGTATAAAATTAGGAAAGCAATGTTTAGGTGATGCCTGATGTTGCCTTCTAGTCACTTCCTCAGGGCGAGGAACACAGCTTATTTATTTATTTAGCTCTGATAGCACTGCTCAGCACTCGGTATGGGCAGTAGTTTCACTATATCCAGCAGTATACACACCCAGGTATTAGTGTGGCACTAATTAAAACATCATTCAAACAGCTGTAGGAAAGGCATTTTAAGGCATACCTGAGTAAGAACTGCTTTGCATTTTTATTGCTGTTTCATGTGGATGGAGACATCTTTAGGATTTAAGCCTTTGGACTTTGGGATTAATTAATCATGCCTTCCTAAAGCTAATACTGCAGGAAGAATATTTTTAATAACTTGTAAACTTTAAGTTTTGGAAAATAATATACTCAAACAAATCACTGTTGACCTAAACTTTTTAGAAAGAAAGTGAAGTCTGTCAAATGAAGCGAGTATTGGTGAAAAATTAGGAGCAGCATTAATATTTACTTAAACAGGAAGAAGTGAGCTAACCTGATTCAGTGTTTATGGTCTAAAGGACTTCAGCACAAAAACCCACTTCAGATTTGGTTTTTGTGTGTCTGTGGCGGTTTATACACACTCTGTGTTTTGCTCCCTTGAGAAAGATTATAGTGTGAGGTTCAGTGGTCATGCATGCTTGTGTGTATTTTAATTCATGTGTCACTGTTTCGCAGAAGTGTTTTCTCGTTGCTTACTTGTTTTTCTTCAAAATCATTAACTTAAAGGCAAATGCAAACTCCAGTTACAATGAGGAGAAAAAAGTGACACTGAGAAAGACACTGAAATGTGACCTAAGTTAACCTGCTGTCAGCAGAAGCCTTAGGTCTCTCCCGCTCTAGGGGATGAGGCAAGGCATCACTGTACTATGGGTTTGTTCATGTGCCATTTCCAATGAGTGGATAAAATTTACCTGCAGTTCTCACCAAAATGCATTTGGTCAACAGATTCATATCTTCTACTTTTTCAAGTTTTAATTTAGTTTTGGAAACAGATGTGACATTTTTTATTTATACATTTAATGAAGCTTTGCATCTGAAGAGCTAGAGCGACATTTACGTGTAGTGCAAATTTTGACAGAAACTTTAGATAATATACAAAGAATGATGGAGATTTATACAAGTTATTTGGTTCACTGAAATATATTTTTCATATTTTTGCAGAAGCCTTCCTTCCTTTTTCCTAAAAAAATCATATTCATGTCATTTCAATTCACTCCCTATTTTCCCTTAGTTATCAACGCTCCACCAGCAGTGGCCCACCCCACAGTTTTGTTTTGTTTGCATATATCTTATCCATTCGTCTTATATATTAATAGGTGCCCTTTCAAAGGCGATCACATGTTGTCTAAATAAGTTAAAAGAAGCCAATGATTTGCATGGGATGCACTATTTTTTCAGGTCTCTACACAGACTTATGGTCATTTAAAAGAAACCCACAAGAAACAAAGGTGGTATCTAAAATCTACAATGTCTGTGTTAGCCCTAAATTAGCCCTCACCTCCATTGCTGCCACACTTGGGGCAGCACTCCCCGGCTGGGGTAAACAGGCTTTGATCCCCAAGACAGGTGAGATGTGGGCAGGGGTGAGTGCTGCAGGATACACTCCCTCTTGAGCAAGTACACACTGAACAAGGCGAGGGACTCCACTGACTGTCATGCTATGGAAATCAAAGAAACAAAGAGACAGTTACACAGAAAAATACAACCAGAGTGCAAAGAAAAAGACGGAGACAGTGGCAAGAGGAAAGCTGTTTTTCTTTCTGTAAACGTGACAACTTTGTAAGACTAAGCCTGAGTGACAGACGAGAGAGCAGAGTCACAGAGGGGGAGAAGATCTTCAAAAAAAAAAAGAGAGACCATGAGAAGAAGCGATAAGGAGCAAAAAACTGATTAAAATATAAGAGGGCGTATGTGAATGTAGATATGGAAGCACACTGTGAAAAAGGCATTACCTTCAAACTGGAATGCTGACATGAAAATATCTCATTTGAGTTTGTACAAAACTTCAAGTTGAAGATGGGTTTTCGACTGTTGGCTCAGCTGCAACACCGACTCGAGGTGAACAGTAAGCTTGTTGGCGATCTTCCTAGACTTTTCTTCAATATTTTATTCATATATGTGTAAAAAAGTGTTATGAATCACCTCAGGTTAGTGTATGTTCATGTAAACCATGAAGATTTTTCTTCATGATGACAGAACAGGATATATGGAAACTACAGTTACACACTCTGAGTTATTACTTAGACTTCGGCATCTATCTGTTATGCATTCATTTGTGGATACTGTATTAGAGCGGAGCGGTTCTTTCACTCTAAATGAGATACCAGCATGTCCACAGTGCCTACAGTCAGAATGATAGAAGTTAGGATCTGATTTCTCTCATTTTCTGAGGTGTCAGGCTGTGAAACCTGCATGAAATCTTTCTTACGTTTTTGTAAAATACCTAATTAGTCTGAGTTTTAATGGAGCATTAATCCAAATTCTTTTTCACCCCAGGAAGAAGTCTGTGGCAAACAATTAAGAAATTTATAGTTTTGCCAGTCAGGATTCTTTTTCCTTATTTTGAATACTGAGGGGGAAAAAATCTGTCAGTTATATGCTAAATTAAAAGTCTGAATTATGACTCTTGCAGTGTGACAATTCAAACCCAGAAAACTCTCCAAAGAATGCTATAGTATAAGTATCATTATCCTGTGTGAGTTTGTATTTCTGTAAAAAGAAGAAGCCAACAGTTCCAAACTGTGTCTCCTGGAAAAGGAGGAGCAGCAATGTAATGTTATTCTTTGCTCTTCAAAGAAGATGCAGCAAAACTCATAGAATGCCATTACTCCTCTCCAAAACTCTTCTCTCCTCTCGTTGTTCAGATCCATGTCAAGTGCCACTTCACCAGGCAAGCAATGCCAACAAAATCTTGAATATCATTGCCAAGAAAAACCTGTTCTTTTAGCCACTTAGTCTCCAAAATGGCTGCCAAAAAGTCATTAAACTAGAGAACACTTGATAGAAAATGAAACAGCCAGCAACGGTTTTGTAAAAAGAGGGAAGGGGACAGGACACTGGAACTAGTTTTTTGGAAGTGACTAGAGATCGGTACTGAGGAACGGTATTTAATTGTTACAAGTTCCAAACTCATCAGTACCAAATTATTGATACGCACCTCTTAATGAGGATGCAAATGCAAGGAGGGAAACTGGCAGGTTCCAAAATATAAAAGCAACTTTAATGAACTCATTTGTTTCCAAAAAAAAAACAAACAGTCAGACACTGGGAGAGGTCTCCAGCTGCTACAGAGGCATGTCTAAATAACCGAGTCAGACTGACCTGTCAGCTTTGTGAAAACAAAGGATTAGACTTAACTAGTTTTTATTGCTCATGACTCCAAGTATGTTGAACTGTAGGGAGACTGGGAAGATTAGAAAAAAATCCCTGTAACCGTTATTATTTCTTTATGTTACATTGAATATGGATATTGATAACAGAGACAATATAAGAGAGTGACACACTGAGAATGGGAGAATTCTGCAGCAAAGCTTTTAAAACCTTGTTTTGGGGCAAATGCAAAATCTTTTAAAGCATTTTTATTAGATTTGACTGGTGATTCTATACATGCAAGTCCCCCAAACAACTACAGTATAGACAGCTACAACATGTACTGTAGACATGAGTCTGCAAAGCTCTACCTAGCACCTATGGAGTACCAACGCATGAGCTGCATGACACTGGCTTCCCATTCAATGTCATACAGAACATTTTTACTTTTTGAGTAACTCTTATAATAATATTTTAAAAAGAAAAAGATGGGAAAACACCAATACAACTATAAGTGGTTACTAGGCATGTGCCATGGTCCTGGGTCGTTTGACCCAGCGTCTGTGAGTTTTTGGACTTTTCACATTTTGTTTATTTAAATGTTCTATTTGATTCCTGGTTTGTTTAATGTTTATGGCTGCTTCATGTGTTCTTCCTTACTGTATTTAGTTTTGTTCCTAGTTGATTTAGAGTTTAATTCCTCCCTCAGTGTTCCATCCTCTTGTGTCAAGTTCATTTATGTGTTTTTGTTTTCCCCGTTTAGTTATCTCACTTCCTACTTTATTTTGAAAGTTAGTGTTCCTTGTGCTTTGCTTTTAGTTTTGCTTCCCTTGTCTCGTCTTCTGTGACTTAGTTCAGCTGTGTCTTGTTCTCCCCAGCTGTCTCCACCTCCCCCATTGTCCTTCTGTGTATATATATAGTTGCTGTCTCCCCTTGTCCTTTGTCAGAGCATCTTGTCCCCTTGCCCCAGTATTTTCTAGCCCTATTGTGTTTCAAAGTTAGTTAGTTAGTTAGGTTTTGCCTTTTTTTTAATTGCTTGCCATCAGCCTAAATAAATGGCCTGCTTTCAGTTCAAGCCTGTCTGTCTTCACGCGTCTGCTTTTGGGTCCTCCATTTACACTCCACACAGTTGGTAGCATCTACAGACCGTGACAGCATGACATTCCAAGGAAATAATGTAATGCTATTACAGCCTTCATTTTCCTACTTTTAGGTTTTGCACACAGCCTTAGAGCCTGGCTGCAGGGGTTTGCTCCCATTTAACCACAAAAGCATCAAAGGCTGATGTTGGCCTGGGTCGCAGTCGGCCTTTCGGTTCATCCCAAATGTACTGAATGTCGATGAGGTCAAGCCTGTGAGCAAACTGACGGTCCCTTTCTTTGTGAACCTGGGTTTGTGCATGGAGGCAATGCCATGTTGAAACAGGAAAAGGGAAAGTGCAAAACTTTGGTCTCAAAGTCTGTGTAGGTTCTCAGTCATCCAGGTCATGCTAGTCTTAAGAGCTTAAAAGAAGGCGACTGGACTTCTTAAGTTATTAACTGAAGAAGCCTCTTGGATGAGAGGTGAAACACCTTCAAATAACTTAAGAAGTCCAGTCGCCTTCTTTTAAGCTCTTAAGAGTTTGGTCACAAAGTCAGAATCACTGCATAGTATAAAATTTCTTTAAAAAAACTTCTGGCAAACTGATCTATAGATGCTGCGTACTGGTATAAACATTTCAACCCTGAACAGGCTGGATGGGGAAAGAGAAGCAGCCCTTTTTATGTTCACTTACTCCATAAATGACTCCTTCGTATTGGCAGGAACCCTGGGATGAGGAGGCGCACTCTGGACAGCACTTGTTGGCAGGGATCCTCAAATGCTCGCCCTTTTTAAAAGACACACACATGAATACACTGACAACAGGGGAAAAAATACACTTAAAAACTCAATCAAAAAGACGAAATGATTTAACCAGCATGGATACAAAACATTTCAAATACAGCCTCTCGATTTCCAAGAAAATTAACTGACATGCAACACATCAGTGCACAGAATAATAACTGAATGAAGACTATCTGGAGCGCACAGCATGCGGAGTACACATAAAGTGCAGCTGAGGTACTAAAATACATACAATAATACAGGTTCACCATGGAGTCCTCTAGCTGCGCTACCAATTCACACTAATTGAAGCTGGCTGTGCGGCAGGAAGAGAACATGAAAGCAGCAAGGGCCAGATAGAGAGCCAGTTAGAGGTTTAGGTGATGTTTATAGAAGTGATATGGTATGGAAAATGATGGAGGTGAATCCGATTTGTAAAAGGGGAGAGAAAACATCCCCCAGAGGTTTCAGAGTGTGTTGTGTCAATTGAAAAATGGTGGGAAAAAAATCAAATAGAGCTACACTGAACCATCATGAAAGACAAATTGCATACGAAGAACCGGAAAAATGACAAGTCAGTGTATAAGTAACAAGCGGGTTAAATAAATAGATGGAAATTGAGCTGCGGAGCAGGTAATAGTTCTCCCCAAATAAACAAAAGACAGAGTTTATATTGTAGTTGAAGCTCGCCATTAATCACCCACTAGCACACAAAATTTTAAAGTAGAAACAAGCCCCTGAGGTGAATTTTAACAGCATCTTCAAAATTAATCTATCACAATGGCCGAACTGTGCAAATAACACAAACATTATAATACGAAGCCCCTAAATGTTTTCATATATTTGGCTCCTTGTTCCAGTGTCTCCTCTTCTGAACTTTTCATCTTTTTTTGGTTTCAGTCCCTCGAGCTTTTCTCTGTCTGCTGTATGAAATTTAATCACCATAATTGAATTTGATCCAATTTGAGATTTTATTGGTGCAAACAAACAGAGATGGTTCAGCATCAAAAAGAACAAGAGTTCATTCGTCACTGGAGTGCTGCTTTTGTTCAATCTGCTTTTATAGAAAAAGGAGCAATTATAGCATGTAGGGGTCCTGTGCTTCTCTGGAACACTGAAGACCAAATTCCTGTTTGGTCATAAAACTAAAAGGTACTGCACCCACTATATCAATTATTAGGAATAGTATCAAGATTATGTTTTTATTAACAGTAGTTTTTAAGTTAATTGTTCACACAGGATCCGCCTCTATCTGCTAGAAAAATGCAACCAGCAGAAATTTTAAAGATTAGCTAATTCACTGAAGAAACCATCTTGTGCTGTGACTAATGCATGCAGCATCTGCTGAGCCTGTGTTGAGGAGTTTTAGAACAGGTTCAGTAACATCAGTGTTTCCATTTCTGTAAATTCATGAGCAGGGTCATTTCTTCATCTAGACCACTGTATTCCAAGACCTTACAAACTCTTTAGGCGAAAGTTAAAATCATTAAGTTAAACTTTAAGAAGCGATGGTTGAAGGGTTAGCTAGAACATTTTGGGAAAAAGATTTTTCACCTTGTACATGCAAAATTCTGTTTACCACTTCCTGCTATTGTCACCCAACTGTCTACAGCACTACATGAAAAATGTTCAGTGAAACTAATAAGTCATTGGTGATGGATTCTGAGTATGAGTATAAGATATCCATTAATTTAACTGATTTCCCTGACCATATTTCAAAGTCTTTACTGTGCAACTCAGGGTTTCAGCACCATCTGTCTGATGAAACGTGGGCACATTGGAGGTCGGCGGTAACAAATGCAGCACTTCAGTCTTGAGCTCTTTACACATCTCTGCCCTGAGTCGACAAACTGCAGCTGAGCTGTGAGCTCCTCTGAATTTGATTAATTCAGCAGTGATGTTACAAACTAACTTCATAAAATCAAGTGTGCAACCAAAGAAGAGCCATGTCTTACATGAAGATCATGTCATTCTTCACCTCTTTGAGAGGTGAGCTCATTAATTAGAGTGGCAGGTTTAGGCAATTTGTGGGGTTATGACATCCCTCTTGTAAGCAAAGTGATCAAAATATAGATGAAATGCACATATGCATCTCCTCTCCATGACACAATCTAACCAAAGCAGAATACAGTTAACAAATTGGCTATTCAGTGGTGGAAACAATACTGAGATGATGTGACAATAAATTGTTTCCTATCAAGTCTATTAAGTGGTCTTGGAGCCTTTTAAGAGACATATTCAGACATGTACAGAATGTCAGTTTCACAATTAGTAAAGTTGTTTTTTAATAATGTTTTCTGGATGTTGTGGCTGGCCTTTTAAACATCTTAAGAAGCTCCTGTTACCATTAACAAAATTGACACATTTAAAACTGACTCTATACTATACAGAAAAATAAAATAAAATAAAACAGAAAATGCAATTGTGTTTTTTTTAGCTTGCTTTCCGTTGTTCAGATGATATCTGTTTTAATCACTGATCACTGTTCAAGATATGTGAATGAGTTTAACTTTGACTTGGTGTGCTCCTGCTGGTATGTCTGTATTAGTTAGTGGCACATCATCTACAATTCAAGCATTTTGTTATAAAACAAAATTACTTTGTAAAATTGAAAGTGTGAGGAAAACAGAAAGGTCAAAATGACTGCATTAAGAAACAGAAAACATGTCCCCTCCATATTCATTGTTATCTAAGTCATAAAAGGTTAATAAAACTTAAAAAAAAAAAAAGAACTGTAACAATTTCCCAATGGCAAGAAAATTAACAACTGGCTTCTTTTGATAAGGTTTTAATAGTTTTTAGGTACTTTTAAATTGAAAACATAAATAATTTCCAGGTTACAGACTGAGTATAACATTTTCAGCTTTTTTTCAATTTCACAGACAGGTCCTCAAACTTTTTCTGACATGCCCCACTTGAGAAGCTGAAAATATTCACGCCCCACACTTTCTATCAGTCATTAACCTTTAAAAAAAAAAAGGGTCCAAACCCAATTTTATTCAACTAAAGGTCCTACAGTAGCATCAGCCAACTCTTGCTTGTTATTTTACCAGAAAAACAATTTTGTCACCTTTGTTTCACCTTATACGTTTTACCTGGTTGTCCACACCTCACCATTGTCACACCACACAATTTGATAACCACTGCTTAAAGGGACAAAACCTCCTAAGATCCATAGTGCCATCAGCCACTATCAGTTTGTGCTACAGAATATGCAGCTTTAAATTACTTTGTGAGACACCTTTGCAGACTTCTAGGAAAGCTGATTAACCCAGAGTGTCGAACATTACAGGCATTTAGATATGCGTTTCAGGAAGGTCAATAAGGTAGGAAAGTGGGGGGAGAAGGGAAATTTAAGCTTGCAGATAATGGCTTTGGATTTCAAAAGAAAGCCCTATAATGAGAGACTGTCAGATGATAAAATCGCTAAAGCTTTTTTATCTTTTTTTTTTTTTACCAGTGTAGGTGAGAGGAAGTCACATTATAAGAGCCTTTTAAATGGTGAGAGAGCACACAGCTTGCTGAGCATGATGACTAATTTTTAATTAACATTGGATTGCCAGCCAGCAGAGTGGAATTCATTAGACATTGATTGTTGCCTTAGCTCAGAGTTGGGATTGAATTTGATGCTGTCACTGCAGGCTTGATGTTTAAATCACATTTGAGAAGAAGCATGGGGAGAAAGAAACGCATAGATGGAGTGAAAAAGAGCTTTGAAAATGTGTCCCTGTGAATTCAAATAAGCCAAAAAAAAAGGTAGGCTGAAACTAACATTCACTGAACAGCTGTCATTGTGCCAAATTAAATGGAGCAATTGCCAGACTTGGCTGCACAATAGTCTGCCAGTTCATGAATTCTTGTAGTAAGGGCAACGCACAAAGACAAGTGATTTAACAGGTCCTTGAAAGTGGATCTGCACTTGAAATGAAAGGGATAAAGGGAAATAAAAACATCACAAAACAAGGATGAACCTCCTGAACCTCCAAGGCCATAAATTTAAGTCACTGACTATCACAAAATGATTCTATTTGTGGTCCTGTGGTTAATGTGAAAAAGCAAAATCTTCACTTGTAGTAGCAAGAGCCTTTTCACGACACTTAAATATGACATATTGCACTGGGCACTGCATTCCTTACTATACAAAACAAAGTCTGACTGTTTTTAATATCAACATCTGCATTTTCAGTCACGTCAGATTAAGACCAACAGACAGCTCTCTTTAACTTTCTGGATGTTTTTCCTCATTGCGTCTGATCTTTTTATACTGCTTGTTTAGCTAATCTCTGTCTGCTTGATAAATTACATTACAGCATAGGGTGCTCTATATTTAAAAGACCATACACACAGGAAAAAAACAGCAGTGATCTGGCAACTATGTAGATGAAATTCAGCAGCTTGTAGAGATGACAGCTGAAATAACATTTGGCAATAAGTGGATGGGTACCGACTTAAACCAATCCTGACTTTAAAATGAAGTTAGGATTGGTTTAAGATGAATGTCAATAGGAGCATTCATACTGTTGACTGAAATATGACACCAACACTGCTTTTTTTACCTAAAAAAATTGGGGAAGGAAACATAAGAGGTTAACCAAGGCAGATTAACAACTACAAGACTGCGATGTGTGCCCCATTTGGGAGTTTCAATAACTATTTACTAAGGTTTATGCACCAAAACTACTTGGTTAGCAGCTTTAGAAAAAAAATCTAAAATAGGATAAAATACACCCATTCACACTAACTCTGTATGTAGAAAGTGATGCTAAAGAATACCCTGTATGCTCAAATATGACTGTCACAGGGTCCTGACCAATCCTCCTTTACTGAGGTCCCACTTAGACTGTGATCACTAGACTGTATCTCTGTGATTCTGAAAAAATGACAATGTTGATTGCCTTCTGAGTCCTCAGTTATGCTAGTTATAAAGGGAAACAAATGCTAGCCATGAAAGCTACAACCACACTATTTTTAAAGTTAGCATAAACTGTGAGCTAAATAAAGCACAAACTAAATTAGAATTTAAACCAATATGATAATGTCAATTTTTCATAGTTGCAGGGAGGTTCCTGTCCTATTTTTACTCTAGTGTAACTGAGTCATAACCCAAAAGCAAACCTAAAGCAGTCATGTACAAACCAACATTAGACTGCATTACTAGGTAGATTGATTGATTTCTTACTCTGACATAATGAATGCAGGAAAAAAAGAAAAACTGCATGTTTATCAAATGTTTATTCTGAAGGATGCCTTCTCTCTCTTTTCTTTAAAGTAGTTATTGCCTTCAAATAAATTGCAATTAAGAAATCCCCCTAATTGTAAAATATCTTACCCTCTGCAGGTCACAGTGGGGGTTGGGACAGTGGGTGGGCCCACAGATGGCCACATCACCATAGCAGGTACACTCCTGACAGGACTGTGGTCTCCATAATGTGTTGTTCTGTCAAGACAAGAAAAAAAAAAGACAAAAGCAGGTATTAAAAATTACAGAGGTCACACTTGGTTCATCGCTGCAGAAAAACAAAATAAATCTTTTAATCATCACCGTATTTAAACACACCCACAAGTCATCTTTATGTTGACAGCTGGGGCAGACGATTGTAAACACTTAGGCCTCTTTGTACATATTAAACTGATAGAAAATGTTTGGTTCACTCTCGTGGAGATTTGCAGGTTTGGGATTAAAAAAATAATCCAGAGGGACTTTAGTTTGGACTAATTGACACAAAAGCGTGCTTTATGTCAACTAATGGAAAACTATGGGGTAATAAAGCAACATAAATATAGAACATGATATGAATATGAAATGACAGAAAAGAAAATTGAATTTAAGCTACATGTTTAGGGTAATCACACCTCTTTTAGCTCACCGCAGCAGTTTGGATAAGGCCCATGATTATGGGGTAAGGTTTTACTGCTGTAGTATACAAAATCTGAGCACCACCATAAGAAAACCATTTCACACTTTGAACTCTTATCATCCTCTATACTTAAGGTTGTAAAACACTGAAGGATTTCTGCTGCAGGTAGTGTGAAAGTGCTTCTGTGTTGATTAAAAGCCTTGAACATCATGGCCAACTAGACAATGAGATAGGGCAAAGAGGCAGAAAAGTTAGAGATCAGTACTGCCAGCTAGCTGCACCCTTTTGGATGCATGCTATTTGTCAATAGCTCATAACACATAGCTGACGATGTCTTAGCTTAAAGCCAAAATGAAATCAATATTCCAGTGCCTGCATATGCCCCGATATATCATCTTACAGCACATAAATCCGATTTAGCCAAATGATTAATAACCCACTCATGACGGGAGTATCCACAGGCAGCTGTAGTTATGGAGTAGAGCCTTCATGACTGTCCATCGCAGAGGCTTTGCTTCATTTAAGATGGTAATTAAATCTGGGGCTTCATTTGTAAAAATTTTCTTAGAGTCTTAAAATCATTCGCAATGGTGTGCTTATGTTCAAAGCAAAAGATATTCTGAGCATAAAAAACCTTGAACAGATTCTAAGATCTCATCTGTAAATTACGCAAATTTGATGTATACATCTCAAATTAGCTTAAATTTAGGGAACCTGCCTTGTAATTTATCCTTATACAATATTGGCACAAATCAAAGTTTGGTCAGAAATAGCCATAAGAGAACAACGTTTCTGGAAGACACCCAACTTGGGAGTTTGTTACTTCTGCAGCGAATAAGGTGAAGCAGAAAGAACAAACTGCAAAGATTACTGCAGGCTTGAATGCAGGTGCAAATCTCAATACCACTCCCTAATCAACAGGAAATCACTTGCATCATGTCTAGATTTTGGCTAGAAATGAGGTCCTTCCACATCAAAATACTAGACCATTCTTACATATGAGACACTTAATCTTTAAACGGGGAGGAAGCTTAAGTTAAGCTGTCTATTCTTACATGTAGAAATAAGATAATAGTGTACTCCCATCAGAAAAGCAGAAATAGCTAAAAACTGCAATTTGGAAGTGAAAACCACATATTGAAGTACTTGTGGAAGTATAAAACAAACAACACTTCCAAAGAGAATAAATAGAACCATTACTGCAAACAAGTATAAAAAAGAGGAAATTAAGGTAAAAGATATAACAACAAACTATTATTTTCATTTGCAATCCCATGGCAGGTCACAACTGTCACAGAACGCCATTAAACACACAAGACAAAATAAGATAGCTGCACACAGTTTTATAGCTTTATTTTGCACACATATCCAAGGTCAGCGTTTTGCTCCATAAAACATGGAGGTCTTGCAGATTATGAGGGGAAAATAACATGTTAAATGCAGCTCTAAATTATGACGGGTAGCATTTCTGGAAGCATGAATGGTCAATTTAAATAAAAATAAAGGTGAAAACCTACTAAGCCAGGTAACACAGCACATTGCAACACCTATAATAGAATGTAACAGGCTGAGACATTATTTAGTTTGTAGGTGCTAAGGATAGCTTTGCAGACCCACACCTACATGTTGTAGCTGTGTACTATCACCAGGGGGGACTGTCCAAAATATGTGGAACAACCAGTGGATTACTGGTTTTACACTTAGCACATAGACTGTAAAAGATGGAAGTAGCTTCCAGGTCTGAAAAGTGCATTTTTTTTTCTAATGGCCTGCAGGGGGCAACTTCTCTGGATGCAAAAAGACTGGTTGTATAGAAGTCTTTGATCCTATGTCTTTTGTTCTATGACCTCAGTAAACTCTTTCCTACTTGGAAAAACTGCAAAAGGTATTTTAAAAAGTAAAACAGGAAAGAAAGTCATTCATTAAGCTTGCAGTCAAATGTGGGAGTAGTTATAGGTCATGTTGAATGACACACAGACAGAGATGAGAGAGTAAAAATTTAATTAGGGACACAGCCAGCAGAGGTGAAAGACATACCTGGAGAGAGCATGTAAGTTAATGTGCTCCCTATAGTGAAGGTTGAACTATTTATGCATCTGCGCACATGTGTTTAATTTTGTGGAGTTTGTGGATGTGCATCTGTGCACAGCTGTGGCCAGATGTATAACGAGCTTTATGTGATGGCAAATGAGTCATGGCAAATCTCTGCAAAGAGTATTAATGTTCCAGCTCCAAGTGGAGAGGGAGGAGCAACCTTCACAAGGGAAGGAAAGGTGAGTATCGATTGAAGTTTGCCAGCTTTCCCAAGTAGGCATTCTTTTACTGTGACAAACTATTTGAATCAAACACAGACAAGATGAAATATACCAACATCGACTAACTCTCAAAGAAACAAACAGAAGACTAGCTGATGTAGGAAGCCACTTAAAGAAGTAGTTCAACATTTTGGGAAATTAGCTTATTTGCAATTTTCTCGAATTACATGAGAAGACTAATACGACTTTAACATTACTTCAGGCATGCCTTGAAGTCAAGCTCAGCCACAATCCCCACAGATCAGCTGATCTCAAAGCCAGCCGTGATCAGCTGATGGCTCAGCTGATACCCTTCAACACGTTCAACTGGCAAGTCTAGAGGGTCTGCTATTTAAGCTGCTTTAGCCTGCCTACGGTAGGTGCATATCTGTAAGCTGCTTTGCAACCCGCCTCCACCACAGGTCCTACTTTTATGATTCATCTGACTTGCTGCTGCTCTCCCTGCCTTCAGCTTTCCAAGTATGCGTGTGGAAGAGCAGCAAGTTCTAAGAAAGGAGCCATACTGCCAAATATAAATTACAGCAGATAGAAATAATCAATTTTTGACTACAGAGGCCCTGACTAAAAATAATTTTGAATACTGTCTGAACCCACATTTGTGTGTACTGCACAAATATTTTCAAATACAAGGAAAAGCAATCTAGCTACAACACAAAACCAGATTGCCTGTAAAATGCACACAGTTGCACCCTACTGTGAATGTGCACCAGTCCTGAACTGTCTCTCAGGTCATTTGTTCTGACTGCAAAAAGCAGTTTGTCACAATGAGTATACCAGTCCCTCTTAGTCCCTTTGTTATAAAAAGATCAAGGATACTCCCCCCTGGCCTTTTCTGAATGTGAAGTTTAAAAATATGGTCACTGTGTAAGTGTAACATCCTGACCATAATTCAGAATGGATCCACCATAACAACCAATCTCCCTACAAATCCATGAGGCTCTCTAAAGTGGTGACAATCTTTTCTGTATCACATGGCTTCCTGACAGATTGGCCTACGGGCTGAAAGAGGTTCAAAGCAAACATACAAATGGGAAATTATTCTGACTAGACCGGAACAGCAGAACTGCAGGATCCTCAACAATTCTTTCATTTAGAAAAGTGATTGATTTTATCAAAAGTATTGGGATAATAATGAATACAAAGAGAAATACAAAGAGTGAGTTTTCTGCAGTGCCAGTTATCTCAAGGCATGTTATACTGTAAGGTAAAGACCCTACCTTTAGTGTCTTTACATGTGCCATATTTCTATATACTGTAAGTTTAGCTATTACATGTCCCACGTTTAGCCACTTGTTACACACTAAAAAGTGGGTAAATGAGACCACAGAAGTTACAGACTAAAGACCGCAGAAGCCCGACATTAGCATCTTAATTATGACATTTGCATTTGTCATAAAAATGGTGTCATAGTAAACAGAAACTTACGTTAATCAGTAAATGGGTTTGTACAGATTATTTTGCTTAACAAAACATACTGTAAGTATCATAACCTTTTATTTCCCACAGAGATCATTTTCTGTAAAATACTATTTTTTTTTTACTGAAGAAACCAGGGACACACTCTACAGTAGCAGTATTATCATATCCACCACAAAGTTATTTCACTGGTATTCAAAAAGATTTTTCAAATAAAAAAATAACATTCTCTTTTACCCCAAAATGCCACAGCCCATTTTGCATGCAATCTTTTGTATACATCTAAACACAATGTGTGTATCTTGGGTGATGGGCATGTCAGATTATATTAATAACCTGTGTGTGCAAGAAAAGAGCATCATGTGAAAGATTTAAATATAATTTAGGTAAAGGGGTCACTGGGGTTAATAATAATACTGTGTGCATGAAGGTATGCCCTCAGAAATAACTTTCCCATTATGGCTCTGTGACTGCCATTCATGGCAGTGACTCATTCTTAATAGAGCTGTGTAAAATTAGCACAGCAGCTAATAGCATAGGTGACTGACTGCACTTAGTGCCATGGCTCAGGGCCTCAGAGTCCATTTCAGCTGAGGTCTCAGCACTCCATTCCAAATCTACGTTGTTTGCCTCCTCAGTGGACGACAAGCCGAATGGGATTGACCCAGAGTTCGCTGTAAACATGGACCTCTTAGAGAGGATAGGGCAGGAGGGCAAAGATTTCTTCAAGAAACATCGACTCCCTCCTGCTTTTACACGTCCGAGCAATGGGAGCTATACAACAGACAGCAGTGTGAGTGGTAGTAGCAATTCCTTCCCTCCTCCCAGTGAGACTGTCCCCTGTAGGGACCCATACCTGGGATTCGTTGATTAAACATCTAAGAAGTTGAAGGCTTATTTCATTCGCCCCCTGGAGAAAGAGCTCTGCCTCAGATTTGATTTAGGCCAGAGCCAGCTCAGCCAACATAGCTGAATGTCTCCAGTTTCATAAAGAAGAAAATAGATCCATAACTTTCACACACGGTACATTCTAGTCCAGGCGTTTCTGTACAACAAAGCAGGTTGAGTTTTGCAGTGTGGGCCTCTGAGTAGTAGGTTGCCAGGTTTCGTTCCAGGCAAAAAAAAAAAGAAAGAAAAAAATGACTTAGAGCCACTTTGAATGAAGTATAGGGTATCTATAGTTCATGTCAAATTAATAAATTATAAATAAAGATGGATTTTTCTGCGGTGATGTGCAGAACAACATTCTATATCAGGAAATCACTACAAAAAAATAATCACTTGAAAATAAACTACAACCAACAAGCACACACAAATAAGTCAGTGTTGGGAAATTAACATGATAGAACTGTAAGTAAAGATTATTTCCATTACTAATTAATCAAAAATTGTTGATTTTTTTGTCTGATTAGCAGTCCAAAAACCCCAAAAGTTTACTATGACATAAATCAGAAAACAGCTGTGAACATTTGTAATACAAATTGAGTTTCAGAGCAGGTACACCCGTGGTTTGTTGATTACATGATAAATTATTTTGACTAGGAAATGATGAAAAATTGGCCCTAAATTAGGTTCCTATGTCTCACCAACTGTCCAGTGTCATGGTCCTGGGTCTTTGACCCAGTGTTTTGAGTTTGCTATTCTTTATTCCTAGTTAAGAGTATCTTTAGTTTTTCATTATCTTTGGTTTAAGAAAGGATTTATGTTCTAAGCCTTATAGTCTTCTGTTAGTAGTCTGATCATTTGTTCCTTCGTGCTTTTGTGTTTTGTTATTTTAGTGCTTTAGTCCCTGGCCCAGCTGCTTTGATTATAGATTTCTTAGTTCCCTTTTGCGATCCCTGTATTTTTCCCCAGCCGTATCTCAATGTCTGTCTGGTCTCTCCGTCCCTTGTCTCTGTAGTTAGTCTTACCTTTGTGTCTGTGTGAAGTTTATATGTCTTAGTTTCTGTCCCAGTGTTATGTTTCCTGTTTTATTTTGCTAAGTGTCTTGTCTCGTGTGCGTCATATTCAGTTTAACTTTCTCTGTCTCGTTTTCCCTGATTTGTTCCTGCTGTGTTTCCCACCTGTTCTCCCTTAGCCTCATCACCTAGCTGTGTGGCACCGCCACGTCATGTTATCCCATCGTCTAGTTTAGTATTTGCATTCCTAGTTTAACTCTAGTGTTTTTGTATCCCTTGTGTCTCGTGAGCTCCAGTAATAAAGCTATCCTGTCCCTGATCGTCTGCCTCTGGAGTCCTGCTCTTGGGTCCTAACCCTGTCCTCCACACACAGCCTTCACATGACATCCAGAACCTATCAATATTCACGTTACGATTGGTGTAGCTGAAACCAGTGGAAATATTTTGCTTAAAATGTGACGGTGATGCTTTAATTGATTCAATTTCATTAGATTTTTGATTAATCTTCTCAGCTCTACTGCAAAATCAGTGACTGCTTGTTGGGATATTTATTGTTTATGAACATTTCTCTTATCATACTGCATGCTTACAAGCAGGGGGAGCACAGGGGACGCCGTGTTCTTATCAGTTAAATGGAAAGCTAAGTGATGAGAGAAGTGCAGCTTTAACCTCCATTAGTTTGTTCAGCAGCCAGCATCAGAAGACTGTGGTCACAGTGGGAAGCTCCCAGTGAGAAGTGTGTCTTCCTCACTGAATCTCAAACAGGATAAAGCTGAAAAACAACCAGCATCCCCGAGTCAATTCTCCCTGGATAAAAACAGAGGGAGGGGAGGACTTGGTTGCCCCTACATGGGATTAAGTGGCAGATTCGATTAAAATCCAATCAAGAACAAAAGGCAAGTCAAACATTAACAGGCCCCAGTTTTGTTGAGCTGTCAGTTGAACTAGTTGGACTTTCCCATTCAAGACAGAGAAGTGTGAAGAAAGGCAGCCTGCCAGGCAAGCAAAATGTAATTGGGCTAAAATTGGGCCAGGAGCTGATAGAAACTAAAGCTATTACTGAGGCAAATTCAATCGTGGGACATGGTGGCTTACAACAGCCAAACAGCCCTGACTGAGACGCTTCAGACGACTACAAAAACACTCAAGCTCTTCTCCTCAAGGGAAACCTGGTTCTGTCAGCACAACTTTATATTTGTAGCTGATCAACCCGATCGCACCAAAGCAAGAAGTTGTATTCACAACTATGGATAACTGGGCCAGGTTTCAATAATGTAACAGGGCATTTGAAGTGTTGGGTAATTTGACACCGCTGGGGGAAAACAGCATTAGTTTACACATTTACTCTGACAGCGAAACATTTACAGTGCATTGTTAAACATTACCTCACCTATTGTAATTGTTAAAACTAGGATTTCTTTTTTTTTATCCCACAGTCATTTATAGCCTCATATCCCAAATTTTTAGATATAATAGATCTGCACACATTTATGCCTGAGGGCGCTCCAGATGAAGCGTAATCACAATAAATTAAAGTTCATTCTTGTTCTTGGAAATTAAACTAATTAAAACATTTTTTTAATTAACAGATTATTTTTTTTATTCATATTTCTGTTCTTGAATTTTGAATTACAGGCTTTAATTTTAAGCCCAAACTGACGTAAAGTGGTATGGATGAGCTATCATGTCAATAGATCCATGTACTTGAGAGGAAGACTTTCAACATGACTGAAATTTAAAAAATAAAAATGTTATACCCTTGAGGATCTACTATATTTTCATTTAATGTGACATGTGCAAGCCAGTGTAAACAGGCTGGTAGCCTATAGAAACTACTAATGAGGAAGAACTGCAAAGGCAAAAAGCAAGACCAGAGATTACATGGCTCGGACCAATGATAACATACTGTAGGAGTATGAGACACTCATAGCAGCAGAAAACATTGATTGGAAGTCGTTGCCAAGGCAAATACAGTCGTGACCAAAGGTTTTGGCAGTGGCACAAATTTTGTCTTCATACACTTTGCATCTTCACTTTATTTGCATTTACATTGCTATGATATAGTGAAGAAAAATCAATCATTTTGTAGGTTTCAAATACTTTTACTGGCAAATCAAAATTTAGTTTTGACAGTGGTGCCACTGCCAAAACGTTTAGCCACGACTGCAGAGGAAAATGTTAGAGCTTTACAAAGGAAGCAACAGCAATGGGAAAAGCATAACTCACATATGTGTGGTAAAAAATCAAAAAAGGCTTTACTGTTCTGGCTTAATCTTTGCAACTGATCAGAAGCAAACAATGGTCTGTGCATCCAGAGAATAAAGTCATCTTTGCATCAAGAGACAAAAGTCATAGTTTCTTCCTGTTAAGACTCAAACACAATCAAACTAAAACAGGGTCTGCAGTGCTTCCAAGATCTCAGTTTTAGGAGTCCTGGAGCGCTGAAGTAGTGTGGACGGTAAACGTATTAAAAGTTCCATGTTTTGAAACTAAACCCTAAACCAACTACAACGATCTATCTGTATGATTTTAGTGTCAGACAAATAAATTCTTTTTTCAGATGCCATTTTTGATTTAAACTTAACAATCAAACCGAATCAAGAGTATGAGGCTCAAAGGTCAATTTCCACAGATGATGTTTCATGGCTTCCAGTGCTGCCGGCTGAAATCCATGTCAAGACTTCCTGTTTTATGATATCAGTCATTGTTTACAAATGAAGATAAATTTTAAAATTATTTATTTGCATGGAATCCAAACCTGTGCAAATGTGATTCAATAGAGGTCAATAGAGCTCAGACTGCAAGAGGAAAGCAGAAATCTTCTGGTACTGAAAGTCATGTCACTTGCCTGCAGATTCTACATATTGACTCGTTAAATGAATTACAGTAAAGTGAACAGAAGTTAACAAACTTATAATGAAGAAGAAACTCTGGGGAAAAATGGCATACAGGGCAGACAAATGTGAGGTTAATATGATGATAAAACACACACTGACACCACAATGAAGTGAGTAAATACATAATTCATGTTTTTTTCTTCTTCTTTTTTACTTTTTATGCATATTTTCTTCTTCAATTATACAGATATCGTGAAGTATCATCTTACAGTGTATAGGGTATTCATCATGAGTAGAGATCAAGATAGTGACATACTGATATGGGCTAGAAGTTTCAGGAGTTAGAAACATCATCCAGACAAACCTTTCTTTATGTTGTGCTAAATTAAAAAAAAAAAAAAAGAAAAAAAAACAAAAAAAAAAAAACAAAACAAAACAAAAAAAAAAAGAGTGTGTGCATCTGTGCGTCTCATCTATGATCACAGTTTAGGAATGTACTGGGTCTATTTTCTCCTTCATACACAGATGTGGTTCAATGAGTGTTATGTGTGTGCGTACTCACCGTGTAGCAGTGAAAGTGTGTTTTATCCTCTTCTCCCCTGGCCAGTGAACCACTGAACCATCTATGGCTGCTTCAGGTTGTGGCAGAAGATGAGCCGGTAGTTCCTCATTGACAGACCGCTAATCCCTCAAACAGGATTCCCTTCTAGCTACACTGAGATGAGACACAGGAAAGAAAGAAAAAAAAAAAGGATGGAGGGGAAAAGAAAAGGAGATAATGGAAGAAGAATGAGGGTGGAGACGGAGGTGAGGAGAAAGAAAAAAGATGGAACATTTTAATTAACCAATCACTGGGGTGTTAAAAAAATCTGATTAGTTGCTTTCTATAGTAACAACGAGTTTTATGTGGTCTATAGTTTTCTATTTCCATTCTCAACCTTTTTATTCACACACTGTTTATGGTTATTTAATAGTGAAACATGCACTGGGCCCAATACCAAAACTGCAACCACAGCAGTAAAAACCCACAACAGCTAGTTTCAGTTTTCCCTTTTCTTCTTCTGCAGTATTTCTGCTGTTAAAGCTAATTCACCCGGTTTGGATTTCTGTGATTCCCCTTCAGTTTTTCAACCTTCCATTCCCATTTTCTTTTCTTCTTTCTTCATTAAAATCCTCTCTTTCCTGTTTCTTCACTCCCCTTTCTATTTTTCTCCTCTCCTTACTCTCTAATGAAATCTTCAAGGTTTGAGATATCAGGCTGTCCAAACGTCAGCTGGAGAGCTGAATACAATAATTAAACCAACAAAGATTGTTCCAGAAAGCTGTGCCAGAGTGTCTTACTGACCTGTGCCTGCCCATATGCACAAAGTGTCCCATTTAATCTGTGTATACTAGGTGTGTTCCTATTGACTTCTTCCCCTTCACAGTGTGCATACATGTCTCAATGCTGCTATTGTGTGAATGTGGGCTATTATTTGCCCAGACAGGACAAGGGTTAGAATACGTGCAAAATGAGATGCAGCTCTTGAGTGTACGCGTCTGAAAGTGCATTAGGAGAAAACCTTTTACTTTTACTTAACTAGTCTGTACATATATATGGCCAAAAATGTTACTTTTTGTTGAGAAAGCAAAGGAAATGTGAGCTTGAGAGCAAGGAAATCATTTTGAGGTAAATATTTTTTTTAACTTTAAATTAGTATTTTGATTTGTCTAAAAACTTTTACGTGCTTAATAATGATTGCCAGTAACACATTTTTTTGTTTTTATTTAAAAAAATATATCCTTCTTATACTTTTAAGGTAGATTTGAAAAAAAAAATTAATGTAAGTGTATTTGGATCTTGTGCCTTTTACCCAAAGGCAGGTACACCCATTTAGGCTCCAGGTTCTCTGCAATAGTGTTCAAATACACCTCTCCATGTTACTCCTTTCTTCCCTATCTTTCCCTTTATTCGCTTTTTTGCTGTGTGTTACACAATCCACCTGGCCTACTTAGTTTCAACACTTCTACATCAAGAGAAGCACAGTAGTACAGATGAGCAGGAACAGAAATTGGCACAACAGGAAAATACTGACAGATGAAGATTTACCTACTTGTGAAACATCTTCCAAGTGTCTTTCTACGCAAAAAGAATAAGATCACCAAATCATAACAATACCCAAATCTCCTAAACAGTCATCTGGATCATGCAAGTAATAGATCATCAAATCTAACCAGTAACAAACCTTTTAAAGAGCCTTGGCAACAACCATGTGGAAATAAAACCACATTATGAAAGCTGTAAACTCTGAAAGCTGCAGTCTCAAACAAGGAAAACAGTGAAAAAACGTCCAGTGCACTGACTAAGCACTAATAAAAATGATCTCTTGGCCATTTTTGGTTAATATAAAACCTAAATCGTTGTTATGACTAACAGATTACCCATTACCTTATTTCTGGGTTTTTGGGGACAGAGCTGAAACAGACTTTGCATATTATAATTCTCAGGCACAGCCATGTTTGTTTTTTATAAGCTGAACACAATGTGTGATTATATGTGCTATGTTATGATAAAGAGAGGAGCTATCATAAGCATATAAACAACTGTTTTCAAAGGTTTTCTTAGTGAAACATACCAGGTTCATCTGAATTCATATATACAGTATAACTTTCCATCATAAATTAGTCTCTCTTGTGCCATATGGTCTGTTCTGGCATTAAAGTTTTACTTATTGCAAATACAAAACCCAAACATCTCCTTTTTGTTTTGAGTATCAGTGTTCCCATCTTACTAGATGTTGTCTGCAAAAACTAAGAGAGAGAGGTATTTAATATTAAAACTTTCTTGGCGACTACAAAGCAAATTTTCATTTTCTGGTTTTCCTTTTACTTAAGTTTATCAAATGGTCTTTTCAGGACTCTTGTGTTTGCGCACAGTTATTACTAATAAAGATATTCTTCAGCCTCTAATTTCTCTACAACCAACTGAACTGGCATTGCTAAGCTGTAAGCCTCTTTAAAAGCCAGAGAAAATCCCACTGTTGCAGTTGAAACTCTTATACTGGGTCTGAGCCCACAAGCCACACAACTTTGTCATTATGCAAACTCTAACTACTGCATTTTCTTGAATATTGTTGGATGATTATTAATTCACCAGACTCAGAGCTTTAACAGCAGAGCACAAAAGCCTGACATTAACTGGCAGGTTCAAAACACTTAAGCGTTATCAGACAGAGGAAGAGACAGATGAGGACAATGACACTCAAGAGATTAGACAACACAGCCATCTAAACCAGGGCTGTGTCTGCCTTGAAAATTTCCTCTAAAAGGGCTCTGCAGTGAGGGTTTGGTCAGCAACAGAACTGCTCTGTGTGTTACTGTTTGTCGTAAACCCATATATCACATTTTACAACCTCCAATGAGGGACATTGTTGAAAGGTAAGCAGACAAATTTAAAGTACTTGAGGAGAGAAAAATAAAGGTGAATAAGAACGAGGAAGGAAGGTGCCCAGAGACAAAGACAAAAACACACACATACACATACACACAAGACTCAGCTAAACAATAAGAGAAAAAAGCCATGAGCTCCTACATTTCAATTAGGAGGTACTGTGTGGTCCAATTAAGAACCTGAATGCATATCATTTGGGAACTGGCATATTCTTATTGTTTACCTCAGAACAGCTGCGACAGAGGATGAAATGACTAGAATCATTTGTTTCACATTTGCTTATTAGATGCCAAAACATCATACTGTTTTGGCATCTAATAAACATTCGGATGTATGGGTCTGCTAGTCTTCTGGCATTTTCCAATTGTACTTTATTGTCTCACTAGAATAAACACAGTTCTCTACCGTGCTAAAGACAGCACAATCTAGATAAGCTAAATTAACTGTTTTACCCTCTGACAGTCAAATACTGCTAATGAAAAGACTTGGTTAGTGTTTGACTATGAGAAATTCAGATTTTTGAGCTTAAGGGGCAGAGGGGACAGAAATAAACTTGAAATGAATCACCACTTATGGTCAGAACTTTCAAAATAAAATGAAAGTGTGTAGAAACTTTGGACTTTTAGTGACAGGGGTTTTCTCCAGTAACTATATTTACAACTAATCAGGTGACTGAGTCAGTTCAACTACATCTGTGGGGAGAATCATGATCAGATTGTGGATTGTGACTCTACCCAATAAGCTTGCCTGTATCACATTTCAGTATGGCAGAACCTGCCTACACGCAGATATGAAACCTGAACAGAAAGATTAGAGGTTTCACAATATGACTATAAGTAATATTAATAAAAGATAAGATAACCACACAGTCCACTAACATGGCTCAAGTGATAACAGCAGCAAAAAGAAAGCAAAAACTTTGAGAACAAAAGACTCAATAAGTTGAAGCGCTGATATGCAAAACAGTCTCTGTTCCATTAAAATAAGAGTCCATGACCACAATGAAGATAAAATATTCACAGGGCATTATAAATAAATCAGCAAATTTCCTCCAACTTGCACTATGAGATCAAAGTGGTTCAGTTCTGCAGTCTGTCATCAGTTGCCAAACTATCATGGTCAAACTAAATCAGGGAAGTACAAAGTGGAAAAAAGAAGGTTGGAGGAAGTAGTTGGGGCAGGAACTCTCTTGTTAAAAACAAACCTAAAAACTGCTCCCCTGTTTCCTGCTTTTCAATGGTTCTGCTGTTCATTCTCAATGATTTGCTGTCTTAAATTGGATAGAATGGCTTCCTGGATTCAAACTGGTTTTGTTTGTTTCTTTTGCTTTTTAGAGGGATATACACAGACTTAAAAAGCCAAAATCTCAAGAATTAAAATGGCTTTATTCTCATGGCACAGACATATTTAATCTAAAAAACTCTAGTCCCAATAAAACATGATGGTGCCATGAGTTTATAAAACAGTGACTGGGAGTTTTTATTTTGGGCATCACATTTATATTAAACCAAAAACTAAAAGGGGCCCACCTGGTAGAGTAAATGCACTTTGTACTAAGGCTCAGTAGACCTTACTCCAGTGCCCTTGGTTCACCTCCAGCCTTTGCCTCTGTCTCTCTTCAGCCTTCCCTTTATAAAAGTCCCCAAAAGTAACAAAAAATAATTTGGCTCACAAACAGATCTCAGGAGAAGGTGCTCTGTTGAGTTCAAGGTCATTATAGTAATTTTTTTTTGACTGAACTGAAATAAAATGTCTTTCTGAATTGGTGCATCAGTTTACTAGGACTTGGATGTCTATGTGACTCAACTGCCCTCCCAAATCTATTCTGAATTTCTTGAACCTTGCCCCTGAAAAATACTTCCTATCTATAATACTAAAACTCATAACAAAAACTAATGAAACTAAAACAAAACAATTTGAAACAATAAAAACCCAGTCTGGCAAATAAGTAAAACTCAAGTGCATTGTAAAAGGTAAAGGTAAATAAAACAAAACTACATAAAACCATATGTAAAATAAAACTTAAAAACAAAACAAAACATCAATCTCTTTAGGAAAAAGATTTTCAGTCTCTTTCCTGAAAGTCTTAAAAGGTAAAAACTTTATCAATTTTTATGGCCTGAACGGCCATAAAACCACTATTACGGCCTCATATTTCTGCACGTATCTACTGTGTTAGATGTGTTGGACTCAAGTCATTTTATACATGTGTCCCGTGGTTCTTACATAAGGACCTTTCACATCCAAACAAGTTCACACCCAAAAAAACCCAAAAATAAACACACAGTATGCAGAAATATCTCATCGTTCACCTAATGTAAAGAAGTAAAAGTAATGAAGACGACATGTCACTTTGGCACTGATTACATGTCTCGGGAATTGGTATTTATCATTCAAGGTGTGTATACTTAAATATCAATCATTTTCAGTGCCATCTGATTTGCAGTATGAGTTACTGAGCACAAAGTGGTGGCTTCTGAATTGAGACCTACGTATTTACTCATAGATACCATTTACAACATGTCACCTCATAGAAATGGTGTTAATTTTCTACTACCTTCAGCCCAGTTAGCCATTCATGATGTTTAACTGCTTTGCAAGAACCTGCAAAAACCTGCTCAGCACAGCTAGTGTTTATGCTGATCCCAGCAGCTAAGATGTTTTTACAATAAACACAGCTGTATCAGTCTATTGTATCCAAAACATTAATAAATAGGGGTTCAAAAATAAACTGTTATCAAATGAAAGCCCATAAGAGTGTACTAACACAAAGACAGGAAATGCAATATCTATTAAAACCCACAAAAACTTACATATGTCACACACACCTATGTGGTGTGAAAGCTGACCTAAAACCTGCTTGTTCACATTTTAAGCTGCCTGCTATTAGCACCAAGTCTTTTTATTCTCCTTGTAGCACTAAGCCACCCTGACTTTACAGTCTATCCCAGTAAAAGGAAATGGGTTATAATGACTTCCATGTCTGACTTCTTGTATATCTGTACACTTTAGTGGCATGTCATTTGCAGATAATCTTTACTATCCACCCAATCCACTTCTAAAAGGGCAAAAAGCATGAATGGTAACAGCAAACAGCAGATATTATGGTGAAATAATACATACTTGATCATTTAGATTCTGTCTGCAAGAATTAGAAATTTCATATTTAATTTTATTATTTGTTTTATTCTCCATGTGTAGAATTTAAGAAAAAAGGTTAAGCAATTGGCTGAAGAATAAGAAGAGGAAAAGCAACAGGGAGAAATCAAGTAGTATATTCCACACAAATACCATTTGTCATTTTAGATTTTTCATATGTCAAAAGAGGAAAACTGGCAATTACCTCACTCAAACAGAATCCAGTTTGTGTGGAGAAACACTAATGAAGCCACAGAAAAAAGGGCAAGTGAGGTAAGGAGAAGATGATCAGGAGAAAAAAAAAAAACAGGCAGTAAAGCTGGTGTTTGCCCCTGAATCAGCAGCAGCTCACTGCCCTAGCCTAGTTTAGCTGCTCCTCCTGTGATAAATTAATAAGCACATGTCTTTGGGGGACATCTTCTTTTCAGGCCTTGTTATCTCTTTCCCTCAAAAAAAACAAAACATCCACAATCTTCCCGTTATTTTAAAGATGCAGGGAGCATCCAACAAAAATAACTGTTTCAAGACGCATTTTTATACTATTTCATGTCAAATGAAAAGCAAAATGTAAGTTAAAAACAAGTTCAACTGGCTGTCAAACATTGGTTATCCTGATTTTCTTTGAAGCTAGAGAATCTGACGAATATGCCAGCTCAAGGGGGTGAACAGGGCTAAATCCTGTTTCATGTACTCTGACGAATCCAGCCTCTACAGCACCGATTGTATCATTTTGGACAGTCATTCAGACACAGAAAAAACAGAAATTATCTGATACTTTATTCTGATATTTTATGGACAAACAACGAATTGATTTATGAAGGCCTTTGAATTAATTTGTCATAAAATTTCATAGGATTCATGTGACTTTCAAGGGAAACAGTAAAATAACAACCTTTCTTTGCTTCCCAGAAGGGCTTTGACATTGAAAAAAGCTCCAACGCCTACAGTGGAAACACAAGTGCAGCTCTGTGTTGCCAACTGTGGGTGTGGAGGGAAAGCAGCATTTTGTTTGGGACATTTGCATAAAGTTTGATTGGTTGCCATCTGGGTAAAAAGACATGCAGGGTTTTTTTTTTTTGGTTTTTTTTTTACACTTTACAAACAACCAAACCTAGATTTTTCGTAAACTAATGAAAAGGTTTAGGTCATAAAAATCGTATTAAATATAACCACCTTAAGAAAGTTAATTTGCATGTACACTGTACAATCTGCCAAAAAAGGCTATTATACTATATATTAGTCTAAATAATAAAAACTAGCAAATGAAATATATTATAACTGTGGCTTTCTGTGTTACTGTCATGAATGAAGCCATGTCTGTATGACAGTAGGCCGCCTCTTGAACAGCCAGCAATGTTGCATAAAAGATAAAGGGACTTTTGATTGCATATTATCAACTTTTAGCTCTGTTATCATGAGAATCCCACTACAGTAATTATGTAGTTAACAAGATTTTGTTCATAGGACTTGCATCATAAATGTTTAATTATTTCCCTCAGCCCTTCAGAGGTGAAAACTGTACTTTATATTGTCCCCCTGGAGCTCACACTAATATATCCTTAGAAGATTAAGTAATAAACCAGTGTTTTTTGATCAAATAATAGCATCTCCAGCCACAAAGTCATGCGGAGTTGGCACATCTAAAATAATTACCCTCTATCAAGTAAAATTGTGCTAAAAATTATGAGCAAGAACATTAATTAATCAAAATATGGGGTTTAATTCAACAGATCCATTTCACACTGGTACTGTGACGTAACCGCGGTTGTCATTTTTAACATTCGGGTGTGGTTCACACCAAATGCAGCAGGTGCATAAGTTTTGTATGGGGATATATATCTCATGTCTTGTCTTTATATCCTGTATGTCATATGTTATTTATTATTTTCCCTGCGAAGGAAGGGAGCGTGTAATCAATTCAGTTTGTTTGTTTGTTAGCAGTCTAGCGTCCACAGTTTTCAAGATATAATGTTCAAATTTTGTGCGACGGTAGATACTATTAACATCTCGAGCTGATTTAATTTTGGTGACAATCAGGTCAAGGTCACACCAAATGTGAAAATCAGTAAAAACTTTATATCACCCACATTTTTTTTTATGAATCATCTTTAAACTTCACTACAAGGCCTTGGAGGACCTTCATTGTTAGTGCCCAAGGTCAAAGTTGACCTTGAAAAAAAAAATTCAAGAAGCCATATCGAGAATAATATATCACATGAAACAGTATTGAGAGATCTGTACAACAAACTTTAATTTTTTCAATATGACGCCGCTGAAGTTAGCATGTTTAATAAAAACAGGCTGACGTCAGCATGTTGTAATAAAAACATCATAAAACATCAAAGTTTTAGTATAGCCCTTGCCCTTCGGGGGGAGTTGCACTCTCTGAGTGCTCTTGCTTTCTTGTGATGATACTGATATCTATTTTGACAAAGTGCATCAAAGGTTTCCAAGAGTGTAGGTGTACTGAAAGCCTGTTGGCCTTCAGGGCATAAAGGGACTGGCATGGTTGTGCATTGGTCCTATTGCAGAGCTGAGGGCAGAGTCATAAATATCACAAATTTGCATCATTTTTAAATATGCTATTAATTACAATTATGTTGCTTTGTAAAGTAAATACATAGTAAACACGACTGTCTTTCTTTTTTCTTAGTTGTCATGGTGACCCCTCCCAGCTTTCTCTAGACAAAATACAAAATATGTGCTACTGATGTGAAACACACTTCCTATTGAGCTACATAACTTACACATTTCTAAGTAATGTTTTGCTTCCAGATCATTTATATATCTCATCACATATAGATACACTATACATATCCATATTTCTACACCATGCATATATCCAACAAATAATATTCTTGTCTCTCTCCTCTTAATTACTTAAGGCTGTTTTCATTTGTTAATTAAAATGTAGTGATGTAATTCACAATGAGGAGGGACAATACATTCGATAAAAGAATGAAAGAAGCTTTCTTTATAAAGTTATAAAATATGAACTAAGTCTAGTGTGTTACACGCTTCACATATTTCAGGGCACCATCAAAGCATCACGGATTAGGTGTTAGCCTGACCTTAGCAGAGCTTGCAAGATTTACTGGGCCCAGCCTCCTTTGAGGCAATGACGTTGAGCTTTATTGATTTTGCATCGATCTGTATCACCTCTTTCTCTCACTCTCTCTCATATTGATGAAAATTTCCAAACCTCTGCACTCAAAATACCAGCCAGTATTCTGCTGGTATTTTAGTTTACTGTTACCTTTATACAGTGTGTATGCCTGGCATCTTTATGAAAGCAGTGACGGTGCAATGAGAAAGTCAGACTGAATCAATGAGGAAATCCCAAGCCTGTTGTCCAATATCATAGAATAAACTGCCTGTGCATTTCTATATAAAGACTGAATGAGGCTCAATTAACACAGAACTAATAGCTTAAACAGGATAGTACAAGTCTTGTCATTCCCATCTGTGTGTGAGTGCCTGTGTGTAAACAATAGATAAAAACACCAGCTGTGAGCATAAGCTGACAAATGAACAGAAAGAAGAGCATGCAAACAGTGACCAAGCAAAATCTGATAGGAGTTAAAACTATAGTTTCACAGAGAACAGAGGAAGTGACACCTTATTATAGCTTGTTCTGCTTTCTTTTACTTCCTTTAACTGCCTCTTTTTATATTTTAAAGTCTTTTTAAGTGAAGAAATCGTGATGGTAAGCATTTACGCTAATTAGGAGGGATACTTTAGCCAATACTTTTAGGCAGTTTTGTGTTCTCACCAAAAGAGGCAGACAAATGAACTTAGATCAGTGAGGATTTGCTGCTCAATTGTTGCTCTGTGGCCGGAGTCAATGCTTGTTCTCCACATGCATCGAACACACAGCAGAGTCGATTTTCTGTTTAAGATGCCCTTGCTAAATTTTCTTTGCCATCTTTTACTACGGTAAGAAAAGGAGTATAATAGGTGATTAAAGTCCATGTAGGTCAATGAATCGCTAGTGTTATACAAGAAACAGAGTTAACAATTTTTGTCAGTGGGAAAAATTTTAAATTTTTTTGCCCGACTTCTTCCACTTGTGGAGAAAGGAACAACATGTACAACGTATCCAGAGTAATGATCTCATTTTCTTTTTTTATGTGGAGACCTATGTGGGAAACGCACAAGAGAATCTAGAAATACAGTGCACTTAAAGTGTGATGTAAACAAAAGATTAGGGGTGGGAAACAATTTATATTATTGTTTATGGAATTCAAGGGAACTGTCTCATGACATTATAATCATGTAATTATTGTTGCTCAACCTAATGATTCAGAGTCCTTAAAAACTAATATAAATAATTATTAAAATGTATTTTACCATGCATATCTAGTCTTATGTAATGCATGACATCTGAGTATAGCTTTAAACAACAGTTTTCTATGCATTTTCTAAATGATATATATATATATTTTTTTTTAACTTTTATTATTGTTTTACTGGAAAGTACTTTGGTCAACCATGTTGTTTTTAAAGTGCTCTATAAATAAAGTTGGATTGGATTGGATTGGTTTATAAATATTGCCTTAATTTTATTCATTTATAATCATCCAGCCATCATTTATAATCAATTCAGCCATATTACCCAGTCCTACAAACAGTAATGCACAGTATCCATCCTAGTCATGTGCACTGTAACATAAACCCCTAATGTGCCGAGATGAAAATAAATCAAAGTACCTCCTATTAAAATTAGTTTCTACACAAAAGCCAGTGCTGAACTAAGCACAGCTGATCCCAGATCTAGGTAAGAAATTACTTGACCTGAAATGGCTCCAGAGCAGTGTTGGCAGGTTTTAATCACTGAGTTTGCTGCCAGCAAACTTACTTTACCCTTCAATCCAAGCCAAACAGCACTATTGCCAAGTTCAAGTCAGGAAAACTCACTTCTGAGGTCAAGGTCAAATTAATGTATTAGCTATTTCCAAAGCCTTGGCCTGCCCATCACGAGCCTAATTCAATAGGTTTTAAAGCAGACCGTAATATCTGACCAACTGGTGGCCTTACTGACTGGAATTTGTCTAAAACAGGACTTAAAACAAGGCTGAATCTAAGTTTTGTTTTTACTTATCCCCCATCCCAATGGCTAGAGTATTAGTCACTTACATATATTATACAGTAACAAAAGTAAACCATTATTTTTTCTACTAATAAAAAAAGGTCAGGCAACTAAACCAATTCAGTCTTCAGTGTCTGGTAGCTTCTAACGGTTCATGAATAAATATATAAATAAATAAATATATAGATAGATAGATAGATAGATAGATAGATAGATAGATAGAGAGAGAGGAGAGGGCAGCAGCTAATCAAGAAAAACAAAACTGAAAATAGATATAAAAACCAACATGCTAAGAGATATTTAGTAGTTGGGGCTTTCCCATGCAGGAAGAAAACCACAGACTTAATGTATAAAGGACAGTCAAACAGTTATATGACCTTATCACCGTGCAATCTCTGTGGTTGCCCGACAATCGGCAGATGCTGTACAGTTAGAGCACTGCCCTTAAACCTATTGAGAACATGGTGTCAGCCCCAGATTACTTAACCCCAACCAGCTGCTCAGTACAGGATTTCTCCATCTGCCTAATTGAATACTCAATCTGCAGCCCTCTGCTTCTCAAATGAAATCCACACTAAAATTAAGAACTGGTCTCATCAAATAACTACAGCAAAAAGACACAATGTCAAAACCAGTGAAAAGTACATTGTTTATCTACTAACAGATTAAACATATTGAATTATCCTTAACTAGTAAATGTAATTACCAAGTTCCTGTATGGCATTTTCAAACTATATGTACATTTAGATGCCAGTAAATACAAACTGCCAAAGGATTATGACCACTCCTGCCTAACTATTGGCCTATTGTTGCTGCCAAAACAGCTCTGACCCACAAAAGCCTGGAGGCTACAAGGCCTTTTAAGGTATTTGGCACTCAGACATGAGCAAAAAGATCCTTCAAATCCTTCAAGCTGCAATGAGGATCCACCATGCATCTTGTTCTACCTGCCCCCAACTTAAATGTCTCCATTTCATAGTTTGTCCCTTCTTGGTACTTATGACCTGACTCAGCTGTCACTCAAATCTTTACACCTGTCTGCTTCTCCAGCAGAGATCTGTTTAGTTACTGTAACAGCTAATATATGAGCAGACCTAGGCAAATCTGATTACATTTATGGCCAATCCTATGAATTAAACAAAATTTTAAAAATGTCATTGAATTTTGAGCAGTCAGATTTTTTAACAGTGACATTCTTTTACAAAATCACCATACTGAAAGTTAAGGATAACGGCTACGGAGAACATCTTTTTTTTTTTTCTTTCTGTGACCAACAAACCAATCACAGCTTGATTGACAAAGAGTATACTCATACTTGGGACAGCTGCTTTGTACCAGGCCAAAGGGCTATTTATCCCTCTTCCCACTCTTCTTGCTGACCACTTCCACGAAGTGTTATTACACAACCATGAGGTTGATAATTTGATGTATTTTATGGCAAATTTTAGAAGTAGTGACAATCTGTACTTTCACATGACTTCCAGATTTCATAATTACTTTACATAGCGATCTTCACAGAGGAAGCATTGGGAGCAGTTAGCAATCACAGCACATGCAAATCAAAAGGATCACACTAATCATATCTGTTGGTGGAAGTTCTAAAGTATGTACCATTTTGGTATTTACCAAACCAAAGGGCGATTTTCATCTATTCTCTAGGTATGTCCATGATCTCTGATATTCGTTGATATTAATGGGTAAATGACAACATATGCAAGGGGGGGAAAAAAAGCTTCTACAACGTGATTCTTTTCACCCTGTAAAAGCTTTTGTTACTTCAACCACCCAGTGAACCATCTCCATTTACACAGTCTTTGAGCCAGGTCAGTGACACACAGCATGACACTGCCTTCGGCAAGTTTTGGTTTAATTTACAACAGAAGGCAGTGCTTTGGATTTCCTCAGCTTGTAGCTACACATTTTGATATCTCTATCCCTTTTCCTTGAGAGTTTGTTGTTTTCCCATCACTGAGTGCTTAGTTTTGTGCTTACCCTTATCTAAATTCTCAAATATGAAGTCAAATGGTGTTTTTACCAATTATACTAAAATTATGAAGCATATTTTCTATACAAGTGTTAACATAAACAAACTGGGACTCTGTATGGTAATTTTATGGCAGTGTGGGTCCAGCTTTAGGGAAATTTGGGCCATATTTAGTTAGGCTTAACCCCTAGCCACAGCATCTAAAAAAAAAACATTCAATGACCTGGCAACAATAGTTCCACACTGCAAGCAGCTGTGTGATTTTGACACTGCTGTGACTGCTGTGTGTGCGCATGTTTTCTTTCCATATAAAAACTATGGGTCGTCTTACACACACGTCTTATCTGGCACTGCAGGAGGCTGGAGAGTTCTGACTCTGTTGGTATGTGCATACGTGAGATTCTCCACATGAAGGGCTACAGGTTCAGCTTAGGTATATTCACAATCAGATCCAAAATAACTGGGAATCTGTATGGAATATCCCTTGGTTTATGCCTTGTCTTAACAGTTAGTTACCTCTAGTTAGTAGGTGACTAGAGGTAAAATAATTACTCTTATTAAGTTAAAATTCCAGCTATTAACTAGGGATGGGCATTTCATGAAAAAAAAAAAAAACACTAAGAGATTTTCATGGGGACTTATCCAACTATTCTTTGAATATCATACTGCTCACCTCAAACTGCTCTCAAATGACTGTACAGAGTACAGAGGTAGACTTGTCACCAGTCAGCTTTACCTGGTGCACTTTGCACTGTAGTAGTCTTAGCATTAGTAGTACTAGTCTTTGGCTTTTGCATGTAAAGACTAGAAAATTATATATTTTAAAAAAGCAGTCCCATAACTAAATAACTACTCATACTTTTTATATATTTTTGGGGCTTTTTAGCCTTTATTAGGAGAGGAAACAAACGGCCTAGGGTGGAATTGAACCCGGTCCTCTGCAATAGCCTTGTGGCATCTGGACCACCTGCTCAACCGAGTGAGCTACATGAGCTTTTCGGTCCAGTGTTTAGGGTTTAAAATGTTACACTGTGTTCTACAAGATTAACAGCCATTTGTTACCATTTTCTGAAAATTTACAGTTACATTTTATAATCCATCCATCCACTTATCCAACTCAGGGTTCTGGGGGGCTAGTGCCTATCCCAGCTCTCAGAGGGTACACCCTGGACAAGTTGCCAGTCTGTTGCAGGGCTAGCATAAATGGACAGCCATCCCTTCACACTCACATTCACACCTACGGCCAATTTAAAATTACCAATTAACCTAACATGCATGTATTTGGACTGTGGGAGAAGACAGAGTTTTTTTTTTGTTTTTTTTTTTTAATCATTGGAGGAGTAATATATATTGAAAATACATTTCAACTGCAGCTCTACATTGAGCTTAAACTAATGCAGCCCATTTCAAAAGAAATCACAATAAATCATACTGATCAGTTTTTGTTAGAAAGATGTTTGTTCTACCATTATTCAGTCCATTTACATCAACACCTCCAGAACTAGCCTCTAGAATGGCCATAAAGTTGAATCAACACTTTGCTTAAACAGTTTCATCAAACACTGAGCATTATAACCTTTATTAAGGTCGGCTTTATTGCAGGACTGTTGTATTAGATCACTTTAGATTTAGTCAGAATAAATCCAAGGTGTTTTACAGCAGCTGACTTTACAACTACTTTTTACTTTTTTCATTGACCTGTATAGATACACCTACTGTTTTTTACACATTGGTATTTTAGTAACAGGTTACACTGTACTGAGAAGGTCCTCATAAGACTAAGGTGGATTGAAACCATGTGAAATAGCTGCAAAATAAACTTGGTGGTGTAGCTGATTCACAAATATTAAAGTCAGTAAACTAAAACCCCATTAATATAGACCAAAATAAACATTTCTTTACAATGATTGCTTCTGCCTTTGACTATACTGTATATTTACCCGATTCTGCTGTATTAGGTTTTATAAACGCATGGGAAATATAGCAAAATTAGGATATTTTAATATCTGAAGAGCTCAACACAATATAGATTATCTGATCAGAACAGAGTAGAGTTGCATTATAGGTTGCTTCTGTTTTTTCTATAAACTTGTATTAAAAACAAAGATAATGCCAGGAAGGCACTGATTGTGAAAGTCTTTCAGCTCTTCATAAAGCTACTGGTGAATATTTACCAGGTATAAGCCTGGTATTTACGGCTAAAAAACAACTGTCAAATTAGCTACATAATTTCCTGTAAATTACCTAGTGCTGGGAAGTGTACCAGTCTTTAATAACTGCTATACCAGTGAACAGATACAACGCCCACTGTCTTTTCAAATGGCTTATATTATTATTGATCTTATTACTGCCATGGATACTGCAGAAGAGCATGAGAAGGGGGGCTCTTATGACTGTATACTCTTCTTACTCACAGTTCCTGTCATATGAATCATACACATTATTAAAGACAGCCATTAACAATCCACAACAGGGAACACATCATGGCACACAATTTGTGAAACAAACTATTTCATTAATAACTTAATATTTACACAATTACACCACTTAACAGCATGCTGGGTAATGCTGGCTAATCAGGTAATACCGTGTTAACAGCTGCTGGAGGCTCTGTGCTACATTCAAAAACAATACAGAAAAGCGAGCAGATGCACCAAAATAACTGGTGACCAAGAGAGGAGCTGTCTGTTGTTGGAAGTTTTTCGGTTTTAAGACATGCGATTAGTTTTACTTCATTTCTGCTTGTACTACTTGACTTTTCACTGTGGCGAAACTCAGGCAGCTCCACCCACACACAACCACACAGAACAAGGTGAGACAAAGATTTTTTTCTGACGACAGAAAAATTTGTCCAAAGGTCCAAGAGATCCAAAAGGAGTTTGTTTCAAAGCTTTACTACCATTAATAATCCACAAATCTCTGAGGAATGTTTCCAGCATCTTGCTGAATCTATGCCATGACGAATCATAGCAAAGGTTCAACAAGGTGCTGGAAACATTCCTCAGAGATTTAGGTCCATGTTGACATGATAGCCTCAACCAGTTTCTGCAGGTTTGTCGGCCGCACATCCATGATGCAAATATCCTGTACCACCACATCCCGAAGGTGCTCTACTGGATTGAGATCTGGCCCATCTGCTTTAAGGTTTGATGTGTTCTGCATTCAGAGATGCTTTTCTGCATACCTTGGTTGTAACAAATGGTTATTTCAGTTCCTGTTGACTTCCCATCAACTCAAAGCAGTCTGGCCATTTCTTCTTTGACCTCTAGCATCAACAAGGCGTTTTCACCCAAACAACTGCCGCTCACTGGATATTTTCTCTTTTTCAGACCATTCACTGTAAATCCTAGAGATAACTGTGTGGGAAAATACTCAGACCAGCCCATCTGGCACAAACAACCATGTCACCTTTCTTCCTCATTCTGATGCTAAGTCTGAACTTCAGCAGGTTGATTCAACAATCTCTACATGCCTAAATCCATTGAGTTGCTGCCATGTGATTGACTGATGTACCTAACAAAGTGGCCTGTTACTATTTAGGTGTACTAAAAATTATTCAAACTAAAAGGGTTTTATAGAACAAACTCCTTCTATAAGTCATGAAGTGAATAAATTTAATACATGTACTGGTAAATTTCCTCTTAATTAATGCCTTATTTATGACCCCAATTGAGCAAATATTTATGAATAATGATGAATTACAGTCTAGTTTTCATATACATGGCAGCTTTTCCACTTACGCATACTATACAGCACATGGAGACCAACCCGTCTTAATTCTTGAGAGGTGGCCGGATGCTATTATGCAATCATCAACACTTCAAAAGAGCCCAGAATTAAACGTCAGCCTCTCACTTCAACGTAACGCCACTGCTGAAGCAGTTACTACACATATAAATCTCTTCATCAGGATGAGCACAGCTTCATATCCAAACCCTGTGCCACAAAACACTGGAGAACATTCCAGCACACAGCCGAGCAGGAAGCATCCGTGTCAGTGATGAAGCTTTCCAGAGATAAACAGAACAGAAAACGAAACCACCGGCCACAGCTCGGGAGGATTTCAGGAACACAAATTTCAATGTCGTTTCCGCACACTCCTGTACAAAAAAACCCCCCCGTCATAACCAGGTGATTTTAAACTAACCTATTCCTGATGCACAAGCAATAACACACACAACTCCACATTTATATTATCCAACGTTTACAAAACTTCAAAAACCGCATTGAGCTTCTTTTTTTTTTTTTTTTTCTTTCCTTCTCGTGGCACTGATAAAAAACCTTAAACATTTAATTATTTAGGAGTTTCTTTTTCCTGTCTCCGAGTTAGCTCGTCGTGCCTGCGGAGGAGCCACAGCTGCTATCCGTTAGCCGCTAGCGCCTAGTGACCACAAATGTAGTCGCAAACGGTTTTAAAGCCCGCTGTACGCTTTAATGTTTGCATCCAAGTAAAGATACAAGTGCAGCAGGTAAATCCGACAAGGTACACATGCGAAGGAATGATAAAAACACAACAGAAAGCGTCAGACAGAGTTAGCTTAGCAGGCTAGCATTAGTTAGCGTCTAAGATGCTGAGAGAACCAGAAGAAGCGCTATTAGCAAGGAAAGCTAATCAGACGCTCCGGGGTACCTTACCAGGTCAAAACAAACAGGAAAGCGAAGCCAGATGCATTAATTTCTTGTTTCGTTTCTGAAGCCGACGTCTGGGGAGACGGTAACTCTGACGAGATCAAAGCAAATAATGTAGAAATATCGTCGGGAACATTGCAAAGACACTCGAAATTAATGTGGTTCCTGTTTTTTTTGGGGTTTTTTTTTTTAGCTCAGACTGGCTCGGATGCCCGTTCGCAGGTCGTTGCTTGGAGAGACTCACACATACACACCCTCCAGAGACGAACCTGCCAAATACTGACCCCGCCTCTTTTACAGTGAACACAGCAGGCGACAGCTGCCAAATACTGACCCCGCCTTACAGACAGCTGTAGACAAGCAGAGACGGCTTAAAACGCATCTGTGGTTGATTTCTTTATCTACTCGTGGCAATTTAACAAAATCCAGTGTCTATGTCATCAGTTATGTAGTTCATTTGTTCATATATACAGTACTCTGTGCAAAAGTCTTCCCTCATTTTTTTTTTTTTTTTTACATTTTTGCTTGGTAAATAGGAAATAGGTGCAAATCTGCAAACATAAATGGAAATACATTATGTAAGGCAAAAGCAGAGTTTGTACAATTCTGAGCTTGTAGTTTATTTACGTAGTCTTCAGGAATATTTCTCCAGGCTTCTTAAAGGACCCTTCTTTGGATGTTGGCTGCCATTTGTTCTGTTCTCTGTTAAGATGATCCCTCACTGCCTCAGTAATGTTGAGGTCTTAGGCTTGCCACCTCTTATTTTGTCCTCTAATATCTCTTTGGGAACCACCTTGCTAGTGCAAAAAAACATTTTATTCCTGTCAAACTGTGTTATCTTTGGCATTTTTTGTAGATTCAATTAAAGAACATGGAACAAAATGTGTTTTAAAGCAAAGTGACTTAAGATATGATATTAAATTTGGTTTTGGCTATGTTGTGTTATTGTGTATACACAACGCTGGTTCATCCCTTGAATGGTTTAACAAACAGAAAAGAAACATCCCTCTGAAAATGGTCAGGTACAAGGACTGGACTGAAAATGAGTGAAAAAGCAGCTAATGTCCAAAGAAACATTTTGAAAGACTTTCAGAAAGCCTGGAGAACTACTGCGCACGATCATTTAAAAAACTTACAAGAAAGTTTGGCTCATTGGAAGCAAAATATAAAGAAATGAGAGGTGGCTAAAGACTTTTGCACAGTACTGTAAGTTTAGTCTAATACTTTATTATTTATAAAAGTGGGTTAGCTACTGTTTAGTTGATGATACAAAGATTCATTACACTTTTGCCATCTAATGTTACACATTTTATTAAACAGTAAACCCTTATTTACATGTACCAAGAGATGGAAAGTATCAAAAATATGTATGCTGCCCCTATCAACACATAGCACCATCATTTCCTAACATTACTTGTGTGTTGGATATTTTTAAAATGTTCTCTTATCAGTGTTTTTGTACATGGCTCATGACAAAATAAATAAATAAATAAATAAATAAATGTATAAACTAAAATCTTTAACCACATATACTTTAACTACTTATATTAATGTTTATATGCTGGCAGAAAAGTCCATAAACTATGTGTTGCACTTGTAACCTAATGTCCATAAGTGTGCTTTTTCTGGAGTTTTTATCTCCATTTTGCTGCCTTTCATGGCAGATAGAGTTTGTGCAGTTACATAAAGATAGTTGCAGGTTAATTAATCATTAAATGTATTGAGTTTGCATACCTAAACACAAACAACTGAAGTAATAGATAACATATATTGCTATGAAAATGTAACCACTTATAGGGATTTGTTAAAGACTGTATGTGTAAATATAATTACATTATTTATATTACCTTTAATACACTAAAAGGGGGTGAATTAACACTTTGGGCAGGTAAGCAAAAAAGTGTTTAAGACTGACATAAAAGTTAGTATCTAAAGAGCATTTCATGTATTTGATATCCAGCCAACCCATACTGCACCTAGTGACAATATAAATACATATATTATATTAGTTATGTATTTTATTATTTAACATTAATGAATTTTATGTGTAAGCATAGTGGAACATGCCCTTGATCCATTAACACTGAGAAGCAAAGTCACTTTCAGCATATTAAATGTCAAGCTAGTCAATAGGTATTTACTGCCACCTGGTGGAGTAGTTTGAAAGAAATACTGTCTTCCTTTTACATGTGCAAAAAAAAGAAAAAAAAGAAAAAGAAGTTTCTTTGTTGTTTCAGTTTAACTACAATGGTTTTTTCAGTGAATTAAATGCAAACACGAGCTGCTCTATAGACACTTTATTGCTGTGTTTATTGTTTTACAATCTAAGGAAGGTCTAACAGTGAGCTTGGTGGGCCATTCCAAACACACACCCTCCAAGAATCTGTTACCAAACCAAGATTTAAATAACAAAAAACAGCTATAATGCAGTAATACAATATACATGATGCTATAAAGTCTTAAGGTGAATTCACTCTCAGTAACATTTAGGCTATATGTTTCCCTTTACAAAATGCTTCTTAATATGTATATTTTTTAATATATATATATATATATATATAAAACAGGAGTAATGCACATTATTCAAAAGGTAAAGGAAATGTGTTGTTTCATGTGTAGCTTGTCCACAACGTACAAAAAAATAACTCAAATGAAAATGTTGGTCAGGAGATCTACTGGAGTCATCCATATAGGACTATAGGAGACAATGAAATAATCATTTGCAAAAAAAACCCCAAAAAACATAATACCCTGCCATATTTCTTAAATTATTGAGTGTTGTCTTCTGTGTGGGTAGTAATTGTGATTCAGACTGCTGGAGTTTTCAGCCAAATCGTCCCCTGCAAAGCATCACTTTCCCAATGTTTTCCTAACATCAAGATAACACAAGTCCATCTTAAATGACAATTATGATAACAGTCAAAATCCTACTATAAAAAAAAAAAATAATAAAAAAAGCAGGCATACAAAAAATTATTTTCTATGTAGCCAAAGCCTGATATAGTTAATTATTTTCCAACACTGAGCTCCATTATTGCCCAAAAGCTATCAAAAACACAGCAGCAAGTCAGACTATTTCACTGGGCAGGATTTGTAACCATTAATAAGGTCACTGTAATTTATTTTGCATCATTGTTACATGTCCAGTAAAGCCCAATGCACAGTTTACTTCTGTCTGACATATGTTTACTATAAACCACATTAAAAGTATTTCTTCCTTCGTGTTTTTTACATTTTCAGCAGGAGCTATCACAGCAGCTATCACAGGGCTGACTCATCTTTTAAGGATGCTATTATATTTAGGTCAATTCAAAAATCTTTCAACTAGTGTGAAAATATACAACATATAGTCTTTTTTCATAAACTGCAGAGAGTCTTGCCTTCTTTGACGATCTATTTGATTTTTTAATATTTACTGAATCTACACCCTGCAGGGTAAATATGACAATATTTTGCAAAGTGGTTTCAGTTGTACTTTTGAATATGTGTTTTTATTAGCATGGACATGGTTAAAACACTCACAGATACACACACACGCTCACACACACACACACAAAGTGTCGGATCTCATCAATCTGTGTGAATAAAAACAACTTCTGTATAAAATATAATCACACACTGACTGACTCTCCTCTACAGATACAGAGAATCTAATTTGTCGAGAACCTTTATCACGGCATTTCAACTGCAACCTCGTAGCCAGACCCTATATGCTGATTATACAAATGTACCTGTCATACTGAATAGCAGTGGGAATAGTGGAAACTGCAATAATTAAACACCAATACACTGTATTTTTCAAAGAAATATTTGTCTTTCTTCAGAATTTCTTTTTCTTACACATTTTTCACCAAAGCCAAAGCAAAAGAGAAACCCCACTGAATACCAACCAAACAACCCTACAACTGTTTGAACACAGATGGTGTTGTCCACAATTTGACAAATATAACTACAGTTGTAAAGACTGGAGTGGTGAGTGACTGTAACTACATTGATGGCCAACTAAAGCGAGCCCACCAGCTTATATACAAATTATAGATATCTCTTGATGCGCTTGACAGATCTCAGGCAGGAGAAGTGGAAGTACAGCTTCAATGTAGATTACATCTTGTACTTCACAAAAGTAGTCCTGGTGGAGTTGGTGTCCTTTGTTTGTCTCACACGATCCTTGTGTTGGGAGCGATGGTTTTAAGCTTCATACACCCTGTGGAAAACAAACATATATCTCTTACAAGAGTCACTCCTTTGGCTGCATAACAATATAGGTTTTTCAGCCTTCTCCAACAGGTGGCTCTGAGTATAGATCAAATGTTTACATGGAGTAAGAACATGACTTTAATCCTTCTGTAACCTACAGAGTCCCTTGGAAATTTTATTTTCGACAAAATACTGATCTCTGCCCCCCCCCCAGAGGACTTTTGTCTATGACTGACCCTGACCTTTGACCTCCACATCGTGACGGGAAGTTAAGAAGACTAGTTTGAACAAAACAAATCAATAAAGCATCACAGAAAAGCCACTGGATATGCTTTACTGCCCAGAGTCAGTGATAAAAGAGGTTGGTACACGAAAAGCTGCATGTGGGTGTTTTTATGAGTGTTTCGAAGGTTTACGGATTGCATCTTACTGAAATAACAAAGAAGATATAACATGTTAATTATTAAGAGATAGTACCCTCACCAGACACTTTATTAGGTACAACTGTTCAACTGATTGTTAATGCAAATATCTAATCACCCAGTCACAAGGCAGAAACTCAGTGCATTTAGACACAGTCAAGATGGCCTGCTACAGTTCAAACTGAGCATCAGAATGGTGACTTTGAACAAGGCATGATTGTTGGTGCCAGACAGGCTGGTTTGAGTATGTTAGAAACTGCTGATCTACTGGGATTTTCCCATACAACCACCTCCAGGGTTTACAGAGACTGGTTCAAAGAGAAAACATTCAGTGAGTAGTTCTCTGGGCAAAATTGCCTTGTTGATGCCAAAAGTCGGAGGAGAATGACCAGACTGTTTCAAGCTGATAGGAAGGCAACAGTAATTCAAATAACCACTAGTTATATCCAAGGTATGCAGAAGAGCATCTCTGAATGCAGAACACATTGAACCTCAAAGCAGATGGGCTACAACAGCAGGGCTACAGCAGCAAGACTGCAGCAGGTTACTCCTGTCACCTAAGAACAGGAAAATGTTGCCTGGTTACCTGACTCTTGATTTCTCCTGCGACATTCAGTGTAGGGTGATGTTTTTGACCCATGAGGTATTCATATTGTTTGGCGTAAATAACATGAAAGCATAGATCCATCCTGCCTTCTATCAACAGTTTAGGCTCATAGAGGTGGTGTAATGGTGTGGGGGATATTTTCTTGGCACACTTTTGGCCCCTTAGTGCCAGCTGACCATCGTTTAAATGCCACAGCCTACCTGCGTATTGTTGCTGATCATGTCCATCCCTTTATCACCACAGTGTACCCATGTTCTGATGTCTGCTTCTAGTCGGATAACAAACCATGTCACAAAGCTCAAATCATGCCAAACTGGTTTCTTGAATATGAAAATGAGTTCATTGTACTCAAATGGCCTCCATGGATGTACAGCAGATAAATCTGCTGCAACTGAATGATGCTGTCATGTTAATATGGACCAAAATCTTTAAGAAATGTTTCCACCACCTTGTTGAATCTATACCACAAAGAATTAAGGAGGTTCTGAAAGCAAAAGGGGATCCAAACCAGTACTAGCAAGGTGTATCTAATAAAGTGTCCAGTGAGTGTACAAAGACATTGTTACATTTGGATAGTACTTGGCTCTTTGCCCCTGCTTCAAGGGGCTAAGCTACCAAGTTATTAACAGGAGCGTCACATGTACCATGTAGATATGAGAGTGGAATACAGTTTCTTTACCAGACAGTAAAGAAGTAGATTTTCTAAAAACTTGAACAGTTTCTTTAACATTAAATAATTATTAATTCTATTTTAACTTTGCTAAGCACAATTAGGTGAGATTGCTCACAGCATACTAACTAAAACTACTTTCAAAATAGTGGTATTCATTCTCTCTTTTGACCTTAAAGTTACAGAGTGTAAAATTTCACCACTAGATGTCAGTAGGTTGCAGATTGCAGTCAACTGAATTCTGTTTTCTTACCCCTCCCAATTCAAGTGCATAATCCTAGCTACGGTGGCCACTGTAGGACAAACAGCTCTGGCCACTGTTCATCTGTAGTGAGTGTCGGCTGTCAGCTCGCGGTTTACCTCAGTTGTCAATATGTTTCCTCTTGAGGAGGCTGTAAAACTTTGTGAAAGGAGTTAATGAGTCAAGGAAGCTCACTTCTGTACAATGACAGCGATACTGAGTTTAAGGATATTCTGACCTTTCCTGTACATAAGTGCTGATGTTTTTGCCACCGTTAGCCAGCAATAGGGAAACTTTCTTTGAAGTGGATCTGATATTGCTGGACTCTGACACTTAGCAAATAAATTCTCATATGATGTGAGAATGTAATCAAACTGTTAATCAGAGGGAAAGTTTGATTTTTAGCACACTCGGGTCTAACATTAGATGGCATAATGTTAGGTTATAACCAGCTGTTGTTGTTGTTTAGCTCACTTTTAAGTGTCCAGAGATGGGAGGTTCACATGTCTAATCTGCTGACAATAAGTAATTGCAACAATATCTGGAATAAATAATCATGTTTATGCACATTTTCATGTGAGCCCTGACTTCAGTTCAGTGTTTTTTTTTTAATTATCTAAGTCATGTTGTTTCTTTCCTTTGCATTTTGGCGTCTTTGGTGAAGAGGATCCTTTCTCAGATGATAAAACATGGGTATGATCTTTCATATCTTGAGTTTGAAGGTTCAGACACGGCTTAAAATTTCCCTCCATGGCACGCAAACACCTAGGAGTTCTCTTTTCCTCTGCCTTTGACGTATTATGTATGTGGCCGGTTTCTAGTCACATACATAAAACACGATTAGGCAGAACGGTGATCTCGGCCACTGTACTCAAGATGGTGGGGCAACATGGCGGCTTCCACCGTAGCCCATTCCTATGTATTTTTAATGGAATAATTCTAAGTTTATGAGAACACAACAATTTGTTGGAAGACAAAATTATACAATAATCAATGTATATTTATGAGTATAACATTCTTTTTTTCTAATAAATAATCTTAAAAAAGCAACTGACTGTACAAATGCTAACATGGAAGTTGCTGTTTTATTTGAAAAATCTAACACACAGGTTGTTTTTTTCACCTGCTTTTACAATGTCTATTTTTTTTTTTTGCAGAAGTTAGGCTATTACCTGTGCTTGTCCTTCCAGATACGGAACCATTTGACCAGGTTCTTAGTGCTCTGAAGTTTGGGATGAAGACAGTACTCCTGCCCCTTGAACCGAGCCACATTCTCCATTGTCACACTGAGAACAGGAGAAGAAAAGAAGCAAATTATAAACACTGGTTAAAAAAAAAAACATGACATGTAGGTTTTCCAGCTTGTAACGAGTACGCATGCATTCTTAAAGTAATACTAGCATTTAAAAAAAAAAAAAAGAGTTGTTTTTGCACCTCTGTGTGTTTACTTTTAGACTGCATGGGTGCCAGATGTTCAGTAAAATCCCTTTTAACATTTGAACGTCTACAGTAATTCTGAAAAAAATAATATATAGTGGCCCTAAAGGCCAAACATTTACCAGAATCTGACCGCTATCATATCATAACAAGAAAAATGGCTAGTGAGGAAAATAAGAAGATTGCACAATGAATATTTTCAGTTTGACTGAGAAGGTTATGTTCAGCTTCAAGAGGCAGAACTTCATTGGAGTAAAAACACTGTTGTGAGCAGTGTCAAACCATCTGAAAGCCAGTCTGGGACTGCTGAATAGAGACTGGTTAAGTAGTAAGATGTCTGACATGTTTTTGCCCCAAATTTTAGTGGCTACTCTAAGCTGCCTCCAATAACATTTCCACAGCTGAATGCCCTCACCATTCAAAAGATCAGCTTGCACAGCTTTGCCAGCTTTTTGGCAATGAAGCAATATTATGGAGCTGCCACTTAAAAATGTGACATCTAAGCTCATTGAATCAGTTCATCTGTCTGTAACGCTCTGCTTTTGGCAACAACAGAGACAGTCTGCCTGTATGTGGCGTATTCAGACTAAAGAAGTGAGTGTGGTAAAAATAAAAAAACAAAAGACCCACCATGCTATGGGGCCTCTCCATCCAGTGACACACTCAAAGGCTCACCAAGCCATGAATGCCAAATGACTCAACTGAAAAAGAACTTGACTTTTGATACGAAGGCTGCATTCAGTGGTTATAAGGATTAAATTAAAGAGTTTTGCCTCTATTTTCCTGCCCATTTGGTTGTCCCTTTGTTTAGCCATTGATGCCTTAGTTGGACAGCTCTATGTGCTTTGTTTTGGAAGAACTGAGCTATGAGTGTGTGTGTGTTTGATGGAGAGAACATGAAACTTCCTGTGTATATGTGCATTTAACCTAATTACTGTGATCATTTGAGCTTTGGTTCCTACTCATTATCATTCACTTGGGTGGCTGAAGCACAGCCACTGGCTCTGAAAACTTCCCTGAGTTATAAGGATATGAGAAAAGAGGATGAAAATGAAAGAAGTCCAGAAGAAAAAACAGAAAATTGAGAGGACAGGTAGGAATAGGGAGAAAGAGTGAAATTTGGGGCTCCTAGGTTGTGTGTGTTTGTGGTTAGGAGTGGCTGCTCAGAATGCCAAACTAAGCGCTGTAAGCCAAATGACCAAAGAGAGGACTCTCTTGCTCATTTCTCTCCCACTCTCTTTCTTTCTGTTGCTTTCCGGAGCCTGCTGAGACTCATTTTTCACTGGGCACTAACGGCTGGTGGGCCCCATCTCATGCTAATAGAGCAACCTTGAATGATGACTGTGTGGCGGGTAACACGCTCACAGAAAACAGACCTGTGAGGTGATGCAGACCAAATACAATATAATGCTTCTGAGAGGTTTGTTTTTTGGAATGCACACACAATTTATTTCTTGATTCACTTGATGTGTGACTGTATATCACTCCACCTTGCAGTTGTATTCCTCTGCCAGCCAATCACGTTGCAGTTTACATCTATGTCTGTCCAGACTCATATAATATATGTAAGGTAAGATTCACCAATTCAACAGCTGACCAAACAGGAGGTATGGTCACAATCTCTGCTTCTTTTCTGAGTAATGGAGTTAACAGAGTGTGAAATTTATTACTGTGCAAATTCTTGAGTTAAGGCCAAAAATGTGTTTTGTGAGGTTACAGTGACCTTAACCTTTGACCACCAAAATTAAATTAGCTTATGTTTACCTCAAATTTTAAGAAATTCTCTTAAGGCATTTGAAAACATTCATAAGAATATGACATTTGGATGGATGGAGACAACATCTAACAGCTATTTCTAACTATTCATTCATTTGAAACTTGTACACTGATTAACACACTAAAACATTTAAATATTATAATTTACTTAGTTTACAAATGGTTACCATAAAGTACTGATTTAGGAACGGCATCTGTAACAACATTAGGGCTATAATTAATGATTTTGACAGTATGAATTTACCTGTAGCTTAAATAAATTATTAATGGTAAAACAGAAACAGAACAGAAGCAAATTCAAAGTAAAACTAAGAGCTAAATGTTCAATTCTTCGTAATTACCTATATAGAAGCAGCAAATTCTGAGTAGCTAGTTTTCTGTTAAAAATTGACTGAAATTATAAACCGACTTAAATGGACGGATATTATCTCAAACCTTTTGCAAATAGTAGAATAAACTTTGAACATAAGAATCTATCCACACATCAACACAACCTGTTTATGCCATACTGTGTCCTCTGTGTTATATTGTAATTTGGCAGCAGGTGGCAGCAGAGATTGTGCCTTGAACACCAAACGGACTCCCAGGAGGGTGACATAACATCCCCATCTGCTGTGCCTTCATTTAGCTTTGAAATGAAAACTTAAAAAAGATAAAATGCACACAGCAATTTATTTTTTCCTGGCTTGTCTGGGGCTTTCTTCACATCACTTGAATTCATGTAGTACAGACTGTATACATAATATGAGTGTGTTTATATATTTAAATTGATAGTATCCATCTTCAAGTGCCACACGTTACTGCTTTTCTAAAATATTTTTAGAGAAGAAGGATCCATTGTCAACGGTGAAGTTCATGCTGCATTCCACAGCAGCTCAAAATGAGCATAGTAGCTGTCTGCGTGTTTGAACTTTGACCTGAAAGGTTAAATGTCAGACGGCAGAGAGAGAGGGAGAGAGACTAGGTAGAAGGATCAGGCACAGATCTGTGACTGTGGCCATAGCTTGTTGTGCATTTGCCAAAAAAGTACAAATCATCTTTTGAACATACAAACAGTACATTATTCTTACATTAGCTAGACTTTAATAGACTAGTAGAATAGATACATTAAGACTGCATCACTATGTGATGCTTGCATTTTACACCGCCCATGATGTCTGAAATTATTAATAAAAGTCTGGAAAGTTAATGATAAAGTCATGTTAATGACTAATTGAACATCCTGGAATGTTGTGGAAATCTGCGCTTTCTTCCTCCCCTCTTTTTCAATAATAAATCATCCCCACTTCCTGTTTGCAGGGAGTAATTAAATTATCAGTTTATCACGCTGTAAATCTTTCTGAGTGTTTTAGGCACGGACGAAAGGGTGTTCTCAAAATGTGCATGCAGCTGCTGAATGTTTCAGTATTTTGGAGTACAGTTATGGTACAGGAACAGCTTTAAATATGCTGGTAATCTGCTAACTGTATAATTTGTATTCAAAGCATGTGCAGAGTACACAGTGGAAGAAAAAGGGGATGAATAACCACAGGAAGGAGGATAAAAAGGAAACACAGAAGGAAGGTAAGGCAGGAAAATGTCAAGGGATTAAGCAAAAAGAAAAATGCAAAGCAGAGGAACAAGAAATAAGAAAAAAGCCTAAAGAAAAAGCAGAGACAGATACAAGAAAGGGCAGAAATGACATATGAAGCGTGACACACTGAAAGAGAATAAAAGTCTGACTCACAATATCATCTTCTCTTGGCAGAATGGGTGTTTGGGTTTGATCTCCAGCTTCTGTACATCCTTGTATCGGATCTTGGGCCCTTTTCTGGTGCACCTGCACTTGTAGGCTGTTGAAAAATATAATACACACATTAGACTGCCAAAACACTAATCTAATAAACTTGTTGTGCAGGCTCAATTACTTCCATTGAGACTGACAGACATTAAAGTGACAGGAAAGTTAATTCTTTGTGATCTGACAGCAAACTGGCGTGGAATCAAGAAGTACTCCCCCTTTATCTTTGAATTATAATTCAAATGACAAGTGGGTGTTATCTGTTTCTATATTTATATCTGGCAACACGCAGCTGAAATTTCATGCTTTTACTTAAGTCACAGTCAAATTAAAGGCACATTTAAATAGAAATATAATTTGGCATGCAGTTAGACCCCTTTTTATATTAAGCATGACTAAAATGGAAACCTCTGAGTAAAGGAAAAACTGGCTTAATTTCCACACTGTATGAGTTTTATGCTATTGCTGATTGTTCACTGCACATCTGCAAAATTAAAGATGCTACTTTTATCGCATTATGAATTTCCCTCTGGGATCAATAAAATTATTGTTACGCTCCGATGATGTATGGGTTCCTAAAGGTCTTCATGCCTTGCAGGGAGAACTTGAGGCTTCAACTATCCTCCAGTCAACTCACTATCATGTTGCTACTCTATCAGACATTTATTTCCTGCACTACAAGTACTACAGGAGAGATGATACACCTCTTTAATCAGAGATACATGTACTCTTACTTCTATATATAAATATATAATAATTTTCATCAATTATCTGGTTCAGGGCCAGTTTTCTAGCTGTAGTACTGAATATATTACACAGAGGAAATTAGTTTTGCCGGGCTGTACACTTGTGATGGGAGGTGATGACCTGGATAGTCCAAGGTTTCCCTCATCCATCATCTGCTATCTGTCCAGACCGTCAGCCACTAAATCTATCACAAGTCCCCACAGTGGAGCCAGCACTGAGCACCAACATATCAGACAACAAAGGCCAATAAAATTGGGCAGTACTTATAATATATATAGTTTTTGCATCTAGGTGGTGGTAAACACATTGTGAAAAAGACAACTTTCCAACCAAAACATAATAATGCTCCTGGCAAATACAGACAAAGTTTTTCCTCAAAGTTTGACAGTTGCAGACACAAGAGAATGAAACTATAATACAGAAAGAAAGATGTCTTTCTAAAACTTGTTATCCACAGTGACAAAAACTGTTATTGGAAAATTTAAATGATAAGTCAGTTACATATGGTGGCTTCGCTTGTCTTGCCAGACACTGTGTGTCCCAGAGGGCTGTTCAGGGTCCAATGAGCTTGCCAACATAAGGCTCATCATAACAGCAGATTTTTTGCACCAGAGTGGTATTCATCATTACAGTTCAGCTTCAAGATCTTAGTGTTTATGGATACACGGATACAAACAAAGTGCTTAATTTAGTGATTAAAATAAAAATGCATAGTAGTGGTAACATATTGTTGATGCCAAGCTAAATTCATTTTTGGAGTATAGACATGCAAGCAAACGCACCACTGAGTCCCTTCTGTAAAGTTAACTTTAGCTGTTGACTCTTGTTTCAAACAAACTCTGCACAGCATGAGTTAGTTCCTCTGTCTTTCCCTTCACGAACACAACAAAGCAAACCAGGCGTTTGCTTTCACCTTCCACCTATTCTCCACCTACTGATTATTGTTCAGTTATCACAGTTTAAGTGCCACACAGCCCATTTTTTTAAAATGACAAACTTTAACTAAGATAAACATAAAAAGTGTTTACCTTCTGCGCTCAGGCAGCATAAGGCCACCATTAACAAAAGCAGCACCGTCGTGCACCGACGCATGTCCTCACAAGTTCAAAAAAGATATTTTTTTTTTTTAAAAGAAGTTCCTCAAAAACCGAGCCTTCCAAACGGAGTAAATACTAAAATATCAACAAAAAGTCTTTCGAGATGTAGATAACATCCACTATTGGGAGGCAGACGTGAAGGAGCAATGGGGTTTTCAGCTTTTTGGGGTCCCTTTGGAGCGCTGATTGTGCAACTCCGTCTGTGCGTCCTGAGCGCTTAGATGAATCTCCAATCACTCCTATAGGTCTCTCTCTCTCTCTTTCTCTCTCTCTCGCTTGCTGTGGAGAGGCAGGCAGCAGCTCTTTTAAAAGCTGCCCGCTATCCCATTCTCATTAATATGCACGACCAGACAGCGAATCAAACACTTGTTGTGTCCTGCTAGGGAGAAGTGGAGAACGTGGAAAGGGAGGGAGGGTAGGAAAAACACAAAAATGCACGTATTGTTCACCAAAATCTGGATGGATGACGTCTGCTAGTCTGTTACTCTCTTGTCTTGATTTCAGGCTGACAGACAGAAAACTTGGTGGGATGAAGAAAAACGCCACAATGACAGCAATTACAACAGAACCAAGACAAATGAAAAGTTCCTCCTCACTGACAGGACAGTGAAATTGAAGGCTGACGTGTACGAAAATACGTTACCTAACACACATTGTAGGTCAGTGAAGGCAACATTTAGCCAGAGACCTGAATTAAAGAAAAAGAAAAAAGAAAAACCTTCTGATTGGCTAAAAACTACCAGGTAAAATCACATGTTTAAGAGTCTACAAGCTCAAAGGTTTACGTTCATTTGCTGATCTTCGGCTGAAAGCACAGACAAACGAGTAAGAAAATCTTGAACAGATTTTTTTTTAGGCATACACGCACTTTGAAATGGTAGAGTATGTTATTCTTATCATACATTTTTCCAATTAGATATAAGCTATAACATCATTAATAATTATCAGATTAAATAAAAAAAAAAGAACTTGGGGACGACCTCTTAAAATTTTCCTCACCTTACTCTTATATGTCAGGATGCGTTTGTGTCACAAACCGTCTAGAAAGATAATTGGGCTGATTAGTTTCAAAAGGCACTGTCATGAAAATATACTGAAAGTCTTAAAACCTCAGATCTGATCAAATTTGTCACATACTAATAATCGAATTATTTTTATAAGCTTTGTCTCTTTTTTTGGATGTCAATCAGTGAAATTCAGAGCTGATATTGTTTCTGTGAATGCTTTTGGGGTTTATTCTGTTCCCTGCATATGAATAAATGCACTCATTGTATCTGGGGATGCCATCAGGCTGAACCTTTGGCCTGTAAGAGATAGCCCTGAGAAGAAGGTCTGACCCCTCCCACCTGGGACACTCGAACCACAGGATTAAACCACATTCATCACCATCCAGCGTAATAAGATTTGTGTGTGTGTGTGTGTATTTCCTCTGCTCACTCTCCACTTGTGTTTGTGTTCACCTCTTTGCCCCTTGCACTGATGCAATCAGCTTCTGTCATAACTCAAACCAGCAGCCATGAAATGTCTGTCCACACCATGTACCTGTGTGCGTGCATTTGTTCATGTCTGCATGACCATATTTGTGGGTGTGTATCTACACGAGTTCTCGCAGCATGTACATCTGTCACATGCTGCAAGATTACACGAGTGCACAGCCAAAACAGTGTGTAAATCAGCTGCGAACCTTTCTTAATAATGCCACCTCTTTGCCAATTTCTTCTTTGTTCCCTTCATGAACAGCAGCGGGACAAGACGCCAGCTATCATTTTCATTGGACTGTGACAGATTAGGATGTACATGACCCCTACAGGACACTGGTGCTGTGTGAATCCATCCCGTCCTTTTGATCTCAGGATAAAAGACAACGGTCAGCTGTCTGTTTCAGTCTTCAGCTGTGAAGACTGAAAATAACATGGACATGATTTGTCTTGATCCATTAGATCATTTTAACTACAAGAAAGAAAGAAAAGAAGTGAAGGCAGCAGTTAAAAATACAGGAGGATTTCAGCCAAACGGAATCTGTCTTGCAAAGAAAATGACATCATTTGTCAGCCTTAATAAGTCAAAGTTGATGGTGCTTTGGAGAAACATATTTGAAGTTTAGCTAATGATTACTAACCAATACATAATTAAGGGCATTGACAATATATCAACAGTTTATCTTTGTATCCACATAAAATGTGCACTGGCAGCATTGGCAATGAAGCAGAGAGCATAGTAATAGAAAATGTAATTAGTCGACCAAATTTTCCACAGATGCTACACAGCAGTTGGCTCAAACAAATAATCAGTAATAAACTATGGAAAACCTTGAAGCAGTTGTTGCCAACCTTTCTTCTGTTTGGTGTACCTCCACAGAACTATCAGAAGAATTCCTAATAGCACATCCACAGCAGTGCAATGCAAACTCCAAACAGAAAGGCCCCAGCTGGATGGTGGATTTGAGCCCATCCCAACCTCCATCCCCCCAATTATTTATCAAAAATGAGTTAAAAAAAAATTGAGAAATAACATAATAATTCTAAATTTAAATGTTGCATTTGTTCTCATATCATGTATGAAAACACATAGGCAGCATAGTGTCTTTAACTGATCATATCAACTGTTTCCTTTAAGATGGCAAAAATTCATCAGTCATTTTAGCAGTAAACACTTCATATTCTGACATTTTTCAGAGTAGAGAAAATTTTTCTTCACTCGATGAAGTCAGACAGCTGTTTTGTGAAAGTGGCTGTCAAAATACTTCAGCTTCACTGCCTGCCTGCAGCTGTGGCCATCTCTTCAATTCTTTGAACTTGACTGAAGGACTACATGTAGTTACACAGAACTATACTACCTGCTAGACTGTAAACTCTATTTGTCTGTGAGCTAACTTGCACTGTGTCTGGTGGCTTTTAATGAACCTGGCAGCAGTGTAAGCGCAGACTTAATTTGCAGGAAATCTGTAAAGTTTACCCCAAAATTAAACATGGCAGAGGGTGGATAAAGTGTGCTGAGGCTGTTTAGTTTGGAATGATATGTAGTTAAAGTGGGAGAAGGAGAGAAAGTGGTAGACAGAGACAGAAACACAGAATATGTTTATGTTGTCAGGAGCCAGATTGAGTGTCTCACTTAAATGCTGGCTTCTGTCTGTAACTAAAAAGCACAGAAACTTTTCAGGCTCATTACATCTGTCTATGCAGCTGTTAAGGGATGCATCTACAACTTTCTAAAAACTTGAGAACATATGTTTTAGAATATACATACTTTTTAAAAATTGCTGTAATCGTATCAATTCTGCAAATGAGGTAATAAGCTGCTTGTGGTTGTCATAGAATGGTTGACACGCCCTTTATCCTCTCAAGTATATTTGAGGGTGTGTGGGAGTTTGCCCAACTAGTGTACATGTGTTATGTGGACTTAAAGAGGGCATTCGATCAGGGTGTCCTGAGGGGTGTGCTTTTGGAGTATGGGGTCTCTGGGCCATACCTGTACAACTGTAGTGAGAGCTTCACTCGCATTGCAATAAGTTGGATCAGTTTGGGAGTTGGGCTCCACCAGGGCTGCTCTTTGTCACCGATTCTGTTCATGACTCTTCAGGACAGAATTCCTAGGCTCAACCAAGCAGCAGAAGGTTTCTGGTTTTGTGGCCTCAGGATCATCTCTCTGCTTTTGATGATGTGGTTCTTATGGCTTCATCAGTAAGCGTCCTCCAGCTCACAGTGGTGTGGTTGGCAGCCAAGCAAGAAGCGGTAGGAATAATCAGGCCATGTTTCTCAGCTGGAAAAAGATGGAGGGCCTACTCTGGGTCATCTATGGCCATGAGCTGTGGGTAGGGGCCAAAAGAATGATACAAGCTTCCTTCGAAGGGTTGGACTTAGGCCGAGATTATGTTCTGTTTTAGTATTTTGATGAGCACGTTGATTAATAAACACAAAGGAGGTGAAATGTGAAAACCTACACTTCTTTTACCACTGGATAAAAAGCACCTGCTTTCTGTTTTGGGCATAAAACAATCTGGTAGACTTCTCTTTATTTATGATTCTGATGCTGGAACTGAATGAGTCTGCAAGGTTTGAAAACTGTCATACACTATATTGCCAAAAGTATTCACTCACCCATCCATATCATTGAATTCAGGTGTTCCAATCACTTCCATGGCCACAGGTGTATAAAATCGAGCACCTAGGCATGCAGACTGCTTCTACAAACATTTGTGAAAGAATGTGTCGCTCTCAGGAGCTCAGTGAATTCCAGCATGGTGTCGTGATAGGATGCCACCTGTGCAGCAAGTCTAGTTGTGAAATTTCCTCGCTACTAAATATTCCACAGTCAACTGTTAGTGGTATTATAACAAAGTGGAAGCGACTGGGAATGACAGCAACTCAGCCACGAAGTGGTAGGCCACGTAAAATCACAGAGTGGGGTCAGAGGATGCTGAGGTGCATAGTGTGCAGAGATCACCAACTTTCTGCAGAGTCGATAGTTACAGACCTCAAAACTTCATGTGGCCTTCAGATTAGCTCAGGAACAGTGCATAGAGAGCTTCATCAAATGGGTTTCCATGGCCGAGCAGCTGCATCCTGACCTCACAAATGCACTTCTGGAAGAATGGTCAAAAATTCCCATAAACACTCCTAAACCTTGTGGAAAGCCTTCCCGGAAGAGTTGAAGCTGTTATAGCTGCAAAGGGTGGGCCGACATCATATTAAACCCTATGGATTAAGAATGGGATGTCACTCAAGTTCATATGAGTGTCAAGGCAGACAAGCAAATACTTTCGGCAGTATAGTGTATTACGGTGGTGGTTATCAACTTTCTCTGTTAAGCTGGGCTTTCTGCTTCAGGGTCTGTGCATTCTCATAAAAAGAGGTGTTCCACGCATCATATGACTCTTCTTCTGCACAAAATGATCCCAATGAGTGCCACCTACTCCAATCAGAGAGGTTGTAAGATAATGATGATAAAATGGTGATAAAAATCTAGAAAGAGCATAAAAATATAACAGTAAAATAAGACAGGAAATTACTGCTGCAGAACATTATAAATCTTGGGATTTATCACACACATCGGTAAAATAAACATTGTAATTCCAGTTAAGTATTTTAATGCTGAGTGCACTCAGTGCTGCTGTTTATTTCTAACATGGTGGCTGCTCATTAGAACTCTGAAACTTTAAACTGGATACATTTAAACATTAAAATTTGCTGTCCTATAGCCTAATAAAGGAGACGTGGAAATCACTTAATTTTGTCAGCAGATCAAAGTGAAATTCATTTTATTGATTGAATAGGGATTCTTGGCAATAAATAGCCTACAAATGTAACTCATCAATTTTCTAATCTGTGATTTAGTAGCTGCATTTCCAGACACAGATTAGAATCTAGAATAAAAATATTTATAAATTTTCTGCATCACCAAGTGAATGCATGTAAATTCCAGTGACAGTGTGATGTTAAGTTTGCACTGCCATAACTTTACAGCTGGGCTTCATTCCTGATGTCAGTAAGGTACAGTTTAAAAGCTTGCACATATAAACTGTTTTCCCCCAGCAGAGAATCTATATTGCATTTAAAACTTGTTGTAAGTAAAAGAATCAGTGAAAATGTGGCACTTCCAGATGATAAACCAACACTCTGAAGATAACTTGCCCCCAATCAGGTTATGTGTTCAGCGTAAGTTACCACAGTGATTTAACCAGGTAAAAAGAGAGCCACTTTTGATAGACAGAAAAATGTAAGCTCAAAATGGCACACTAACCCATCAGTCTTACTTTGAAGCAGACCCCTCAGGAGCTCTTGATACAGGAGTTGATTGTTTACTGACAAATCAGTCTGTTCAATCATATCTGAAAGCTAATGGTGATTTTCTGATCTTTATCCTCAATCCAGACAAAGCCAACAACAGTTGAGCAGCTGGAGAACCTGGACAAGGTATTGACTGTACATACTTTTATGGAGTTGCACAATGTTTTGAGCCCATTTTAGGTTTGCTAAAAATGTGAAGTACATGCCTTTTTCTTTCAGTGTATACATAACCTTTAACATCTTTCTCTTGTAGGAGATTAAAGAGCTGGAAGAGTTTAGAGCCAAAAACCAGCGTCTGCAAAAGGTAATGTCAGCAAAACATTAAAGCTCTGTAGTTGTATACTTGAACTGTCATTTCTTTTCCTCATTGATATGTTTGTATGTATCTGTCTGCAGCTATGGGTTGGCCGGTTGCTTCTTTATTCATCTGTCCTTTACCTGTTGACCTCTCTGATCGTCTACTGTCTCTACCTTCCCGAGCATTGGTTTCAGAGAGTAGCCATGGCCCTGCCTTTCTTCATATACCCTGTACTGTGAGTGCAAGCATTGCTTTTCACAATCATTTACAACTTTGTCCAAAGAATAGATGTGCTGTTTGTATCTGGTACATATAACGTTTGATGTGTCAAAGTAAAATATCATTTTCATATTAGGTTCTATTATTTTCTATAAATTTGATAAGCTGTGAGCAGAGAAAAGTGTTTGCATCTTTTGAATCTGAAGTCAATAATGAAGACAATTTTCTTCTCTCTCTCTCTGTCTGCATTTCCTTCTGGCTCTTTACCAGTGTGTGGTTCATCAGAAAGTTATTGATTTTCCTCTTCTCCAAACGCACCGAGAGAAACAGTGAGTGATCCGTCAGTCCTTCTTTGTCTGTCTGCCCATTAAGCTCAAACCGCACATATTCAGGCTTTTGTTAAGGCAGAGGTTGTCTCCCTTAAGATAAAATCGGCTTGGATCAGGAAACTGCTGCTTCAAACCACACAATGCCAAATATTACAATAAAAAAAACATGAAATAGACACACTTGAGTGAGTAAGGTAAAAAGTAGGGTAAAAACCTGCAGTGGACTGTTGAAAAATGGCTCGAGGAATGATTGGTGTTGACTACATGACTTAAAGCATTAAATTGTAATTGTCCATTCTTACAAAATTGTTTTCCTACCACCTCCTACCTTTACAACTCCTACCACACTCTTATTATTGACACGATTAACCGTCTTACATACTGCTTAGGCTACAACTACAAAATGGCATAATTTGATCACTGCCAAAGATATCTTAAGATATTAGCTTAATCACATACTGAGTATTACAAGAGTTCAAAGTGTGTTGTATTTTCAGAGCACAGGTTGATGGAAAAAGGAGCTCATTGAAAATGATATCAGTTGACTAAAGTTATTCATGCTTCTTTTTTAGGTGAAAAACTCGAAGATTTAAAGGCTGCCAAAAAAAAGATTGTAAGTATTGAGTCTTTTACTGTAATTCTTTGAAAAATTGTAAGTCCCCCCCCTCCTAGTTATGTTGTATTTTTTGTCCAGATTGCAGTGGTTTGTCAGATCAGAATTTCCACCCATTCTCTGTAACCTCTATAGTTTTATATTCTATTACTTTTTGGTGCCTGCAACAAGCTTGGAAAGCAGCTGTGTGGGTCTGTTCTTTTATTCTGTATGTACTCTTCACACCCTCTAGGTTTTTATAGCTCAAGAAGAAAATCATTCTGGCCTTTTTTATTCCTTGAGCTACTTCACCGTCTATTAACCAACTGAATCTGGATGTTATAACTTAGGTTTCCCTGCTTTGTCTTTCCAGCTTGAGGAGGTGATGGAGACAGAAACGTACAAAAATGCCAAGCTCATCCTGGAACGCTTTGATCCTGAAGCTAAGAAAAAAGCTGTGAGTTTTTCATTTGATTTTTATTTTATCTGTTTATTCTTGTATTGTATTTTTGTTTTGTTTCACATTGCTCCGCTTTGTTTTGCTGCAGGAACTTGAGTCAACTCCAGTACGTTCCCAGATAACTCCCAGGCCAGGACAAGGTACCACATATACTCTTGATGCATGCTCAATAATCCAGGTAAAAGCGTTTTCAGTGGGAGAAATAATTTCTCCCACTGAAAACGCTACGTCCAGATGAACAGATTCAGCTTTTTGGGATACCACATATACTGTATCTGTACAGAATCTTTCTTAATTTTATTTGGAAAGATTCCGATCAGAGCCGTGAAAGAGTAGAGCTCTAAAAAGTGACTTCTGTGGTGGGATACACACATAATATTCATGCCTCTGGAAAAGAACAAATGCTGTAATGAATTTCTTTACCCTGTGCAGAGATTCGGCAGAGGGGGGTGGCAATGAGACCCATGCCAATGGGCACTCCGCCTGCAATGGTCATGACTCCTCCAGTTGGAGCACGGCCCCTGCTGGGACCAGCAGGCACACCTGTGGGTAAGGAGACAATGCTGTGCCCACATAGCTTACTAGAGTTTGTCAGTTGTGATGCATCTAAAAGGAATATTCAGCATCAAAATCTGTATGAAGGTAGAGGCCATGGGCACAGGGCTAAGCCAAAGGCAACTGCAATGAACAGCTAATCCAGCTGCCTTTGACTTAGTTCTTTTAGATACTAGTTTGTGCCTATCTCTTGTGTCGCTCTTTCAACAGAATGTATTCCTCTCCCAGCTCCAGGAGGACCGCCGGAGAGGTCTGCTCTGTCTGCTTCTCTCCTCCAGGGGGCAGTACCTAGGACCCCCTCCTCTCCAATGCCAGGTGAGTTGTAATGCCTCTAAGTGCATCTTAGCTTGAATTCATGCCTTTGTGCATGACAAAAAAACATCTGCAGTAGCTGGTTTCTGCAGTTTACCTTTGATGTTGAATTGCAGAAACTTTTCAAGGTAGAAATTTGGACATCACCATGCTAAGTGTATATTGTCTTGAGGCTGGCAAAAAGCCCGCAAACCTTTTTTTAAATCCAGAATTTGTACTAAACAATCAATATTATGTATAGAATTTTAAAAATTGTAATGTGTGTCTGTATTCATTTACGTGTGGACTTATTTGCAGGTATGCACCCTCCAGGTCCTCCATTAGCTAGAGCCATCTTGCCCAAAGACAGGGGCGCTCTGGACAGAGTCATCGAGTACCTGGTAGGGGATGGACCACAGAACAGGTGAAGATCCTTTTTGGATGTACAGCCCTTTGCAGAATTACCTTGTTCCACACTAAAGGAGCAGTCTCTACAAGGAGTGTTATGCAGTCATTGTCAGCCCAACACTGCTTATATTGAACTGTACTACCTATAGTATCAAAATGAATGCACTGACTGATGGTAAAGGCAACATTACTTTAATGTTTAAGCTCGGCAACTTGTTCCTGAATGATCTGTATGAAAATTAACTCCATAACAAACAAAATACACATATATCCACTGCAAACACTGGCAGGCACAGGCTGAAAAACTAGGCTCCACTTTTATCTGTATATTTTTTCAGTAAATGTGTAAAAAAAGATCTTTTTTCTTTAGAAATTAAACCTAGCCAGCAAAACTCACTAGTTTAATTGGATATAGCCATTAATTCATAAAAATCTAAAGCATGTCAAATTGCAAAAGCTGGAAGTGGAACATTATGCAAAGATTAGCCAGAAAATCTAGCAAGAGATCAGCAGCACACTACAGGCAGACACTGTCAGCATGTTGCTTTGAATCGAAACGTGAAGATTTAACCAACATCAATTTGTTTCAAATAATTTCATGCTTTAGCTGATCACAATGAAGCCCCAAATATGATTTTTTTTTTCCTTTTCTATTTCCTTTGCAATTCAGTCTTCACATTGTTAGCAGGTTGTACAGGGTCTTACAGTTACGGAAACATTTGCATCAGAATGATCAAACTGCTGAAATGCTGCCACTTTAATGGCAACTTTTGTGCTCAGTCTGGAATTTTTATTTTGGATTGGAGCAAAATGGCAGAGGTAATTTAGCAGGCTTGTAGATGAAGTCATGGTGATGCTGCCTCTCATTGACCAAATAAATAATGGTTACAACAGAAACTGTAAAAAACAGATAAAATCAGGTGGCACATGCCAGGTTAGCTACATCTGCAGATTGATTGCTGTGGGAACTTATCCTGCCTGTAATAGTTTATCATGAACTCACTGCTGTTTGCTCTTCACTGTCACCTATATGTGTTTACCATATATGTTTGTTGGAGTTATGAAATGTCATCTAAAAACAACCAAACAGACAAGGCAGATTTTTGAGGTGTATTTTTTTTTTATTAAATAACTCCTGGAATGCACTGATCATCAGTCCCTTTCTCTCCATATCCCTCTGTCCCTTCTTGTTTCCTATAGATACGCACTGATCTGCCAGCAGTGTTTTTCTCATAATGGCATGGCTCTGAAAGAAGAGTTTGAATATCTAGGTAAGCTCAGAAACACACCACTGCATTTTTGAAGGTTTTTTTCAGTTAAGACAGAAGTGATTGGAGGGGGAGTTTTGAGATGAAATAAAAACAACAATAAAAACAGCGTATTGACGTCTCAATAGGTTACTGAAAGCTCAGATTCCTGGATAAAGTGTTTCCATGCTAAGTAAGGTTTCAGAGTTCTGAAACCATGTGTACTTGTGAAACACATAACTGGGACAGTCAAAAAACCCGATAAAAACCACAACACTTATGCACATGTGAATGCACTTTTGGAACCAGTGTAATACAAAAGTTAAGCAGTCTCATCTGTAATTCTTTTTCTTAGTGTTTCACTCTCTCTCCACCCCCCCCACATAGCATTTCGTTGTGCGTATTGCTACTTTATGAATCCGGCCAGAAAGACTCGCCCTCAGGCTCCCCGACTTCCAGAGTTTAGCTTTGAGAAGAGGCTGCGAGCAGAATCACGTTCACCTGGACCTTCACCACGTTCTGGGACAGACACAGAGGAGAGCGCGCCACCTTCTGGAGGTACTGGGAAACTCATCACACAAATACACACAATACAGTTGTGTCATTCTCACCTAACGTGTTAAACTCTAACCAAGCAAGCACTAAATGTTATTAGGACCAGTGCAAAAACTGTCTATTCTGGTTCACTCACAGAGCAACAGTCATTGTTTGATTGAAATGAATACCCTAGCTTAAAAAAAAGAAAATTAAGTCTGAATTTGACGAAAAATAATTAAAAACATTGGTTTGTATTCCAATCTAAGAGGCTGGCCACACAATTATGAGGTTCCATTTATGCCAAAAGTATGTTCAGGTGTGAATGTCTTTGAAGTGTAGTTAATAGTGACAAAATGATTTTGACAATCATACATTTATGTCTTAGTTTAGATTTGTTGCATGTTGTTTGAAAATTGGCAATGAATTGTGATTTGTGATCCTGACCTCAAATTTCAAGGAGTTGTTTTTTTTTTTTGTAGAGTATTGAACAAAGTTAGTGACAGAGTATTATGCATTTACCCTTTTGAAGTTTTTAGTGAGCAACAAGCCAGCTGAGGCAACACACCACCAAACTTTAAATGTCACCATCCTCTTTGTTAGGGGAAGAAACTGTGATTTTTCGAATTAAGAAATACAGCTCAAGTGAGCAAGATAAAATGAGTTTCCTGTAGCCACTTTCTTGCTCATTGTCTTGAAGCTGCACAGTCCAATTAGTAGTCAAACTAATTGTACAACACATTAAGAACAAAATTGCTAGGTTTGGTATCGGCTACATACTGTTGCAGTATGACATACCAGTCAGAGTATTTTGGGAATTCTTTCTGTGCATGTGGCAGTAATCCAGCAGGAAATTGCTCAGCACCAGTAGAACCAGCAGCAGTTCAGCATGTATTTCAGTCAACATTCTATCAAAATCTGCATTCATGCAAGTTCCACAGCACATATCCTGTGACCGGTGGGTTTAACAGTGTGATCTTGCCTCTAGCCAAAGCTCCAGCTCCGTGGAATTTGGTCCACAGTTTCCAGATCCAGCAGAGACCAGAGACTCGACCTCTGTGGAGTCCAGGTTCCCCAACCCCTTCTCTCCCTGCACTGTGCAATGTGGCATAATTTGAATTGATTTGATTATCACCAAATGGGTCCATTTTTCTTTGCTGTAGAATCCATAACACTGTAGAATGCAGCCAAATGCCAATCCCAAACTGCTACCAATAATCAGACTAAAGCAATGATGGGTGTTAGCCGGTGATGGATGTCATCAGACCTGGGCCTATTATTAGTCATAAATGGATTTTATCCTATCTTAAAGAATGTTTAAATTCACACTGCAAAGTTTAAAAAAATTTAAAAAAAGGTAATGTGAAAGTTATATGTAGTATTATACAGCGGGTAAAATAAGTATTGAACACGTCACCAGTTTTCTAAGTAAATATATTTCTATTTCTACAGTGATATTGACAGGAAATTCTCACCAGATGTTGGTAACAACCCATCCAATCCACACATGCAAAAAAATAAAACCATAGATGTCCATAAATTAAGTCATATCTAATAACATGGAATGACACAGGGAAAAAGTATTGGAACACATGAAGATTGAGAATTTCACATCAACAGCACCTTTAGAAATATATTTACTTAGAAAATTGGTGACGTGTTCAATACTTATTTTACCTGCTGTATATATGTGTTGTATGCTTCTGCTGATCAGCTGATCCTGTACTTCTTGAGCTGATATTATCCTTACAGATTATACATTTAACCAAATTTGAAACCTATTATTAGGATTTATAACTTGATTTGACTTATTTGACCCAGGTTTGGTATTCACTGCGTGTACAAAATATTTAGACCTTCTTCCTAATTGAGTGATTTTTGCTTTGATCTCTTTTGGACTTAATGTAGGAAGAAACACACAAGTTAAGAAAAAGTTCTTGTTTTTGAAATAATTTCCATGTTTCTACACAGACTTCAGAGTTTGCACCTGGTGCAGCTCAGTTTCTCAAAAAGTGTTAAATATTTTGTGCACAAAGTGTGATGATTTTTTATTTTATTTTTTGGACTGATGATTTAATCCCCATTTGGACGGGATATATACATTTTCGAGGGGAGTTTGATTCAATTTAATATCCAAGTGCCAGTTAGTGTTTTCAATTGCCCCATTAGCACATTTTACCCAATTTTATTCACTGTGCAGCATATCTTCTAGTTTGCGTGCCTTTTGTTCATCCTTTAATTTAAGTTCCATTTGTATAGACAACCTGTACTGTGAATCAAATACCTGCGTTTCCACTTATGTCAGAAGGTGAGGTGTGTCGTGATTATCGCCCATCTCCCCCTGAAATATAAATCCTGTCCAAACAGAGATAAAGTCTTCCTTTTGCCGCAGTTTATATTTTTGTGTAATGGACTGAATTTAGACTGTCAGTATAACTTGATTTCTTTTTGTTTTTTTCCCTAGCACTCAAGTGAGGCATGCCCATCACTATATTAATCATTATAGAGCACGGCATTATGTTGATTCTTAAAATGTAATAACGTTATGTTCTGGAGGTGTGTATCTGCACACCATAGCCTCTGATGTTGATATTCCTATTCTCCTCCTGGGGTTGTGATTGATGGAAGAAGGGAGATTTTTGGGTGTGTTGGTAAAGCTCCTTACACTGCCTGCTCTTTCCAAATCTGTTTGTAGAATCAACTCTTGTAAGCTTACAGAATGTTAACCTTAATAACGGGAATGCTGCTAATTTTCTTTACCACTTGATCCAAGAAACCTATCATTTGTTGTACTGCAAACTCTTCACAGTGGCCCAAAGCTTGCCCTTTCTCTGTCACGCTTCCCTTCTGTTACCTTTTTGCTTTGTGGTTATATACATGTCTTACTTGCATGTTTTCTCCTCAGATGAGAAAGAGATGGGAGAAGGTGAAGGAATCACTAAAGAAGTAGAGAGCGAGACCCCATCAGAGGAGCAGGATCAGCTGCAGCAGGAGGAGGAGGAGGAGGAGAAGGAGAAGGAGAAGGAAGAAGAAATGGTTCAGGAAGACGTAGCAGAGGAGGAATCGGAGCAGAGTTGCAGCAGCCCCTGTGAGACAGAAGCTCAGCCATCGTAGTTTCAAAGAGGCCAGAAAAGATCCAGAGAGATGTGATTGTTCTGTCCAGACAGAAGGTGATGGTATTGGTCAGGATGGTTATTGGCATTTAAAAGCAACATTGATGGACAAGGATTACCACCATTATTATTTACATTTATTAGTAAAGTTGTCCAACAGTGTTGCCAAAAATGATGCCAGCATATCTTGGTCTTACAGTTTGATGAGGTGAATGGGAAGGTGTCAGATTGAGGGTTGTAGTTTTCATTTTAAGGCTGTCTCTCTGTGGTGTAGTTGGTTGATTGGTGATATTGCTCTATAGGTGCACTGACTAACTTAAATTGTTAATGATTTACACTCTAAGGTTATTTTAGGGTTAATGTAGTTGGATGCTGTACGGTTTTGATAAGGAAAAGTGTTTTAGATAGAACTGCTGGTTCACACATTGTTTGTCCTCAGAGGAAATAACTTTATAAAGAGGATTGCTGCTGTTTAAAATGACTGCCTGAAGTTGGTGAGAATGTCAGATAGTTGTAGCAAAAGGTTAATACAAACACTCCCTATCTGATGTGGAAAACATTGGATTTTCCTACACTATCCATGCACAACACACAAAGTCCATCTCAGGTTAACCCTGTTGTGAATCAGGACATCATCTGTTGTGTTGACAGTATGTGCATACAAGTATGCTGTTAGGTTTCAGCCTGCTGCTGTAGCTTTTTCATCTTCTATTTTAAATCCCTCATCCAATATTTTAGGCTAATAATAGAAACATCTATCTCTTTGGATACCTTCTGTTATACTAATGTTTACCCAACACTGATGCATGTATGCATTTTATCCCCATGAATTCTTTTGTTTTCATTATATTTAAGCAGCTTTGTCCCAGACTGCCAATAATGGGATATGAGTAGTTCCCTGCATTTAGATCTGTTGGGAGCAAAAGTACTGAAACTGAATGCTGAATGAGAGGAATACACCAGAGTGTAGCCAATACTGCATCAGGAGAAGGAAAACAAGAGTGATGCTTATTACAGAAACAATCTGCTGTAGTCTGTTCACTGAAAGAGGGAAAAAAAAAAGATTCATTCTCACTTTTTTAAAGGCTGAGAAAATAACTTTCAATAATGTTTAACTTCAGCTGTTACCCTGAGCCGTGTGTGTGCTCTACCAAATGAGTGAACAGGAAAGGAACGCACTTAATTAAATTGACAAAGAATATACAAACAGACTAGACTTTAGCACAGTACGTTTAAATTAAGCTCTTACTTTTAATCAATGTCTGCTAGATATTGCCTGTCAGAAATAGTTATTAGCCTGGGTATAACATTAGTATTAATGAGCTGTGGTAACAATGAAAATGTTGCTGAATAAACTGAACTTCTGTATACTTGACGAGCAGAAGAAACAAAAGACTTTGAGCTAAAACTGCCAGTTTATCTGTATGTGGTCATTGCCAATTGTTTTACTCAGTCAGGATTATAATTTGCCAAATGCATTGTTGTTTTGTCTGTACTTCATGACTTCATTTGCACTGAGTTATATTTTATTTTATTTATTTGGCTATACAGTGTTTTAATTTGTAGATCAGAAATTTAAATTAATAAATTAAATTTAGGGTTTTATTGCCATTGTATTCACAGCTTCTTTAAACATTAGGTCATGAAATATTTCAAGAGTTTTCATCTCGGTGCTTACATTCATTTTAAATGTTCACAATAGATACCTGGTGCCATCATTCTAAGTCCTAGCTGTAGTTGAAGGGATGGGAATTCATTTGGCCAGCACTAGCACGTTGTGTTGTTATTAAGTGGAACCAGAAGAAATAGTGAGTGTCTATGCAAATGTAAATATCCTGTATCACCTGTGTTGTACAGGTTTGGTCCCAGAGACACACCCTGGTGAAGTGGGCAAAATAGTTTTGCAAGAAGTTGGCCATAAGGATTGTGACAGCCCAAAGAATCCAGAGGCAAGAATGTGTTTTGATAAACCTTGGTTGAATGTTAAGGAGAGAACACTTTGTGAATTCAAAGTTTCCTGTCTTGACACCTTGAGTACTGCTTGAAATTTTGATATTTATCCAATTTTTTCCCTTCACCAGACTGCTCTGTTTACCAAAGTTGGAAAAAAAACATGTTACCTGCACCATCTTACTGACTTGTGGTTAGCTGAATGCTTCCAATATCAACAAACTGTTTTTGTCTTTTTATATGCTTTCTACCTGAAATATGAGGCTGTCTGTTTAATATTTAAAGAATGTCCCAGATCCTCAACATGTTCTCTCACACGCTGATATGTAAAACCTGTTTCTTTCACATTTGTAGTTTATTTGTTTGTTTTTTTTTGCTTTGCTAGATTTATCAAATGGATTTCTGCCGATGCTGTTTGTCATTAAATGTGTGCTTGGCACGCCTAATAAAGTTTTTCAACAACAAAGGAAGGCAGTAGTTGTGTTTTGTTAATTGTATTGATTCGTAAACCGTCTGTGTTTTAGATTAAATTAGTTTTCAGTTCACTGTCAGACACCAATAAAGGGAAAGAGAAGGTATTTATTGTGATTTGGGTAGATTTATAAATTATCCAGTCACAGGCTGTGCACTGTTGGGGTTCACAAAAACCACCTATAATCCCCTTTGGCCATCTTACACTCACTGTCAGGTACAGTGCATCCAGAGAGTATTCACAGCGCTTCACTTGCTCCACATTTTGTCATGTTACAGCCTTATTCTAAAATGGATTCAGTTCATTTTTAACCTCAAAATTCTACACACAATACCCCATAATGACAAAGTGAAAAAAGTTTGAAATTTTTGCAAATTTATTAAAAATAAAAAACAAACACCAGCAGTGCCACTTTTTGAGGGTTAACAGATCTCAACAAAGTAAATGTGAAGCAGAGAGTATTTTCTACTAATGTTAATGTTACTAATGTTAATTGATACATACTGTATATAAAATTTTGTCACTATTCTAGGTTACAGGTTTGGCATCGATCATCCATCCTTCCATCCTCTTTCGCTTATCCAATTCAGGGTCGCGGGGGGGGGGGCTGGAGCCTATCCCAGCTGCCCTAGGGTGAGAGGCGGGGTACACCTGGGACAGTTCGCCAGTCTGTCGCAGGGGTAACACAAAGAGACAATCATTCACACTCACATTCACACCTAGGGGCAATTTAGAAACACCAATTAACCTAATCCCTCTAACTGCATGTCTTTGGACTGTGGGAGGAAGCCGGAGAGAACCCACGCAAACATGGGGAGAACATGCAAACTCCACATAGAAGGGTCCCGGCCAGATGGTGAAATCGATAAAGCTTTCTGTGAGGCAACAGTGCTAACCACCAACCGTGGCATCGATCATATGAAGTATAAATATACTGGGTTTTATTTGAATGCAGTTTTCCCAGTTTACCTCACAATAAGTACGGTAAACATAAATGGAAGCTAAAGTTTGTTTTCATGTGCTTATGCAATAGTCTTTATACACTTGTGCATTGCCTTTATTGATCACAATTACTGTTAAAACTGATCACTGTTATTTAAGGTGGTGTACTGTCAGGGATGCATTCATAGATCGGCACATTTCTTTTAGGGCCGCATGTTTGTTGAAGCATGAAGTAACTTTAGAAAACTGGAGCCAATTAAAATGTGGGAGGCTGAGTATGCAGTACTGGAGGAAGGGTTGAAAATGCTGTGCAGTTCCTCATAAAGTGGAACACCTGGTCACTCTCCTCCCATCAGGATAGAAGTGTGTGGCAGTGGAGTCAGGGCATGGCGTCAGGGGCGGCCAGCCAGCACACCAGACTGGCATGAGTTAATCAGGCCTCCCCTACTTGAGGAGGACGCCGAGACCTGACTGGGGAGTGGAAAGCAGGTGCGCGTGTGGAAAGTGGCAGCTGGCGAAAGCTGCGGGAGCTGAGCCGGAGATCCGGCAGCTGAGAATCGGCGAGAGCTGGGCTGGAGACCCGGGAGCTGGGAAAGCTGCGGGAGCTGAGGGGGTAGACACAGCGGCTGACGAGCTGCGGGAGCTGAGCTGGAGACACGGCTGAAGAGCCGCGTAAAGAAAACAGCCAACCCTAACAGCGCCAAGTTGCAATAAAAACTCACTCATGCCAGTCTGGTGTGCTGGCTGGCTTCCCCTGATGCAACGCCCTGACTCCACTGCCACAAAGTGTTCCATCTCTAGGTAAAGCACAACTCACTCAGAACAACTTTGTATAGATTTGACTCCAAAGGGACAACTGGACCAAAACCATGTCTGTAAAATGCCCCTCACAGCAAACCCGAGTCTCCAGATTTTCTCACTGCAGGGGTCAAGGTTTTGGTTTCCCCTTTTAATTCGTCACTTGTCTGTACAGTTTTTGTTTTTTGTTTTTTTTTCTTTGAAAGAAGTGATAGTTTTTTAGGGTAATTTGAGTTAAGCGCACAATTACGACAACATTATAGATGGTAATCAAGAATAAATATTGGTAGGCTATGGTATTTTGTTATTTTTCCACTTTATTCCACATCTACTGAACTACAAATTAAAAACAAAGTAAACAAAAAAACAAATGATTAACACAGACAGCAGAACTGAACCATATCATTATACTAAAATAAATGTTCTGTCACAGCTGCAAAAATAAATCAAGCTGTCTTTAGCTTGTTGAAGCACAGGCACCAATACTGCAGCTGTGATATTTCCATTTTTTTTTAACTTAATGGAACTGTTTACATCCAAAGCTGACTAAACAATCTTAATTTTTACACCAGTTTTATTTGCTATAGCACAATTAAAGCTCTTCTTGATTTAACATCAACATATTTTGGAAACTCAAAGCAAACCTTCCAACTATCACATGAGTGTTACTGAAGTAGAAAAGACCTTAAGAAATAGTTCAAATGAATGTCCGGCAAAACAAATCAATAAAACTTCCAAGGAGGAAAATATCTTGCCTGCATTCCATAAACCAAGACAACATTTAACAATAACATTTAAGAGAACCCAATCACACAAACCTTAAATCAAGCTGCCAAATATGACAAAATAACTATTACTGTTCTTGATTTTACATAAGTGTAAAGTAATAGGGCCCGCCATGGTGAGGGCAGCAATCACCAACTGTAGAAATATAACAAAAACAATAAAAAAAAAAAAATAAAAAATTGTTCATGACAAGAACAGCTTTGTGTAACCCAGTGTGACCCATTTAGATCAAGATATTCATGTATCATCATGCCTCTGAGATGCCTGGAGTTTTTACTGCAATCTCCTCAATTAAAGTAAAACCACAAACTTACACATTCAAAGGCAACACAAGTAAAGGCACTAAACAGCATTTTAAAATCAGCTCGACCTCCGTCTGCCTATCTGTGCGTGAGGGACAGTGGGATAAAAGCATTCTCCTCCATCAGGAAGGCCTCTACAGCGTGTTGAGCTCAATGAGTCTCCCAGCAAAGACAGCAAGAGTCCCAATGATACACACAGCCATGAACACACAGAGCAGGATGTGATCCAAAACCATGGCAACGAACTTCCACTCCTCTGCTGCCTGCAATAAGACGAAATGGGGGAGACCTTTGACTTTGAACAGTCACACATTTGGCATTTACTAATCAGTTGCTGGCACTCAAAAAGAGAGAAGCATTTCAATTTAATTAACTGTTTAGTTAGAAATTGCTGAAACGTGGAAAATTAGATTGTCTAATTTTGCCTGGTTATCTGTCAGATAAGATTTTGTGGACAACACTTATTGGCAGAGGATGAGAGAGGCTGATACCACTCTCATTGGTGCAGAAATGATTAGTCTAGAATAGAGCAGCCAGTTAGCTTAGCTTAGCTTATACATACAAAACATTATATTAAGTTAGTTTAATATGAAAACCAACGTGTAAACAACAAGTTGCAGTGTTTTTGGCAAACTGTGTATTAGACTGTTTTTCCCCAGATGGTGTGACTTCCTGGATCACACACTGGTTGCCACACTTACTGTTGTTCTAAAGTTTAATTTTACTACTGAAAGTAAACCATGATTGTCTATTCAGCCCTTTTTTCATTCAGATGCTAATCCAGAGGAGAAATTTGAAATGTTTTGACTGTTGTGCCTGTAGATTCTTTTTCGTTTTAGAGAAACACAGGAATAGCTGGTGAGCTGAATCCAAGGCTATGAACTTCTGAGAACTTTTATTGAACTGATACACTATCAGTAATTCATGCAGATGTTCTCTTACATTGTTAAATTCTTCGTCTGACTTCATAGTCTCTGCGATGTACTTCACCCCCTCGATTGCGCTGCGAACATCAGGGTTTTTAACAATGGGAGACTGATAGGTGACAGCCGTTGGGGTGGGATTACCTACAGAGGAAAGAGGAAGGTCAACAACTTTAGGACGGACTCTGACTCTTATCGCTGTTGCAGACCTGATCTAAAACTGTTCAACAGCATATAATGAAGGTAATAATTAAAGCTGGCTTTCTGCTCCACTTGTCCTATGTGAAAATGTTTTGTGGGATTTGCCATTTAGCCTCGCCTGATATGTCAGAGATGTCCATGTCAGTAGGGAACAGCCTCTTCTGCCGAATCTCCTGACTGGGGCGCTTCATTGTTGAGAAGAACATCATGTTGGGAATGGTTTCAATGAAGACCTGAGAGGCAGGGAGATGAAAGTGTAAATAAAACAGCAACAGCATTTCCCATTTATTAGAAGTGGGCTGAGATGAAAAAAATACGAACCTTGCGAATCCACGCGGGCATAGTGTGCGTGCTTGGTGAGCGGTGATGTGTGTTGATGACGATGACAGTGATGATGATGGAGGCGATGACCATTACCATTGTGAAGAGCATGTATTTCCCTATGAGGGGAACAGCACTCGAAGTGGAGGGGATCAGCTCCACAATAACCAGCAGGAAGACAGTCAGAGACAGCAGGACAGAGATGGAGAGAGTCATCTTTTCACCTGCAGAGAAAGTGAACAACCTCTGATTCCCTATATCTCAAACATGATGTGCAAAAATAATTACTAATAACTGTATTTTGTTACCTATCAAGCTTGCAGAATGCACTAACCTGAGTCAGTAGGCAGGTAGAAGACCAGTCCGGTGAGAAAAGAAAACAGCATGCAGGGAATTATGACGTTGACAATAAAATAAAGAGGCAGCCGCAGCATCAGGAAATGGTAGGTAATGTCCAGGTATGGTGTCTCAGGACAGCAAGTGTAGTACACCCAGTGCTTCCAGCCCCTGTAGTCCTTTAACACCCATTCACCCGACTCCATGAAGTTACTGAGGTCAGGGCGGTCATTCTCCTAAAAGACAGTGGTCCACAAACATTTTATTATCCTCAAGTTCAGCTGTTTTGTACATGGTATAAATTCCTAGATTAAAATGAAAGATTTACACTCACCGGGTTGATTACAACCAGCAGGCCATCGTATGTCCAGGTTCCCAGTTTCATGGTACAGTTCTGTAGGTCAAACGGGAAGTGAAGGACAACAATCTCGCAGTAACTCTTAAAGATGGCTGGAGGGTTCCATATTATCTTGCCAGTGTACTCTAGCAGCACTTTAGTTTCATGGATGATGGCAAAGTCACCATCAGCACTGCAGATGAGGAGGAGGAGGACAGAGGCAAAGGAAAACCAAGCGTGTGGGTGGAGCAGCAAGTCATTAAAAAAAAAAAAAATACACATATGTTTTTAACACAAAGAGAAATGAAAATGTGTCTTTACTTGTTGTATAACACCAGGTCAGGTTTCCATAGGTCAGATGAAGGAACTCTGATCTTTCTGATGCCTCCATAGTCTTCAGGATTCCACCGTAAGTTAACATCTATCCATTGCTGCGAGAGTAATAATGGAACATTTTAGATCATTAATTCACTCATAAAGCTCTATTTAGCTATGTGATGCCGATTTGAGCATTAAAAAGGGTGACCATTATATTTGCATTATATTATACTATATTTGAATGCAACTTTTCCAGTTCTCTAGCTAAATACAATAAGAATAAAAGGAAGCTGAAGTTTGTTCTTATGGAGTCAGAATCAGAATCAGAATACTTTATTAATCCCAGAGGAAATTATGTGGTCACAGTTGCTCCAAGACAGTAAGAACAGTAATTAACAAGTTTAAATACCAATATTAAATAATACAATATATTACAAAATATTAAAAATGGCTCTAATAATACAAACAACTCTAATATATAAATATCCCAATATATTTGTAAAATGTCATGGGATAGTCTGTATATACTCCTGTATTCTCTGTTATTTCAGCTGCTCTTCTGTTCGGTAGCAGTCTGGGTTTCAGTAGGGATGCATCCACGGATTGGCGTACATTTTTGAGTTTTAGCGATTTTTAGCCAATTATGACACACACATGCTGTATCACTTTACACCATATTTAATCACGTGCAAAACTACAGAATAACTAGCAAAATCATCCATCATAGTCACCAAAATCTGTGAAGCTTGTGACTTTCTGGTAACTTGTAACTTTTACTGATGAACACAGCATTAGACAGGCTAACCTTCCTTTGACTAGAATGAAATGCATTGGGTAAAAGCCAGACTTTAGAAAAGCCCAAGTTCTGCAGAGGAATCAAAATGTGTTGTCTCAAGACGTGGGATAGGGGATAAAAATGCTGTGCAGTCCCACTTAAAATTATGCATAGTTTGCATCACAGAAATCACTTGTAGTCACATTTAAACCTACCTGTCTGAGACGGACATTGCTGGTCACAATTTGGTTAACTTCATCCTGAGAAAAGACAGAAAGGTCAAGAAAAGGTGAAAAAATGACAATTTATTTTGTGATGGCTAACCCACATATGTATCTAAAAATAAAACAAAACAAAATGAAGGCAAAATCTCTCTATTATTATTATTATTATTATTATTATTATTTTTTACTGGCATCACCCCACAGTTGTTATCACAATAATAGCAATCACAATAAAAATGATCCTAATTTAATGTTACGTAAGTGAAAGTCCGTGAAATAGACCCAGCAAACTCTTGTTTATTTCCCTTAAAAAAACAAACAAAAAAAAAACCATATTAATTTAATTCATTCAATTGAGTTTCACTTTCTACTTTTCATCTGGCTATCGACACCCTCACCGCTGCAGTGGTCCGAGCCTCTTTGGTGGGGACACGCAGCAACACTGCTCCAGTTCAATGTAAGCGGTTGCACATGCGCGCACGCGTTGCCCGTATGCTCAAATATTAATGGCCGAACAGATGCTTATTTGAATTTCATCATTCTTTTTTCCCTCAGTTTTGTTGTTAAGTGGAAAATTGGCTAACTGAGAACTAACATTCATGTCTGAGGCTAAAATGGATTTAAATGAACTGAAAATTTCCCCCAACATTCTGGTTTTTTTGAGGTATGGACACACCTGGGTTAACACGTGGTACAAAAGTTTTTAGGATTATTTTATTTTGGTTTGGCATACAAAGCACTACCCTCTTGACGTTATAAACAATTCTGTCGTCAGCACCACTAATACTAATTTGTTGTCCACTATAAACTGCCAGGAGTAAAACTGAACTGACAAGAGGAAAGGAGAAGAGGACTGTCCCAGAGCCTGTCAAACCTGGTCATCATCTTCATGGACTTAATGGGCGCAGAAGGAGAGCTACACACAGTAAGAGCAGGTCATTTTTATTTGCAGTGTACTTGTGTTGCTTCTTAAAGGCCGCCGTGCCATCCTGTATGCTTATTGTTGTCTTGGTTCTTGTGTCAAATTCAGCCATAGTTGGAAAAGTCAGGTACCTGTTCGCTGTTATGTTGTGGTGTAACCATTAGGTGGCAGCTTGTCACATCTTTGCATTGTATTCTCATTAACAGGGTGTCTCTGAACTATAGCCTTGGCCCTCACAGTGTGTCTACACCCCTCCAATTCCTGGTTGTTTATGCATTTTGTGTTTAGTTTGTTTGGGTGCCATGTCACTTTGTGGTATAAATGCTTGTGATTTGTGTTTGTATGCGGCAGATTAAGTAACTGCTTGTGGTGTTATATTTGTTGGTATATATTATTTGACATCTTTTGGTTTCTTGATGCGTTATCTAGGTTTTCAGACCTGCTGTGGTTTATTCAGTACCAAGCACCGTGACATTGCTGCATCACTTGATGTACATTATTTTAACTTAATATAATTTAGAACTCCCAGTCTTTGGACTTTCTCTTTTATACAGGCTACTGGAATGAACAAGGAGACAACAGCAGGCACTCAAAGCCAACCAAACAAATAAAACTGGTCCTCTAAATCAAAACATGACAGTCCACATGATCTAAAGACTAATTTTCATAAAGACAAAAAGAGAGTAAGTTCAGAACGTATAACAATGCTAAATACTGCATGATTAAACAACTATTAAGAATGATGCTCTGTGAAAGTCAGTTATTATCTCTTTGGCATTGACTGAGGTTCAGTAATGTTTGGTCCTTTTTTTATTATTTTTGTGTCCTGTTGGATGCAGGCCAAAAAGAAATGGCTTGGGGTCTAGTGGAATTTCTTTGGAGATAATGTCTCACATATCATTTTGATCTCTTCCCTAAATATCCGAATCTTTCTGTCAAATGCAGTGTTCCTTTAACCCCTGTGCATTCTTTGCATATATTTGGGAGGAGTTACATATGTTCACACTGACCACTTATAGCAGGGGTGGGCAATTAATTTTCCCAAGGGGCCACATGAGAAACTGGGACAGTTGTGGAGCGCTGCACAGTAAGGTACACTCAATTCTGATCAATATTAATTTGATCTCTTTATAAACTGATACTGGTAAGAGTGGATGTTACAATTAGGCAATGAAAATGTGAAACAGACATAATAAAAACACTTACAGTTTATCACTATTTAATCAACATTCCCCAAAACAAATGTAAACTGTGCAAAATTTAAAAGAGTTTTAACTTTATACAAAGTGCTAATGCTATTTTGCTTGTAGTTTAATGACTTTATCTGCAGTTTTCAGTTCTTTTTTTCTTGTTCACTGAGTTCTAGTGTATTTTGGGTTTGAGCAAGTGCATTAAAGTCAGATTCAATATCTGAGGTCATAATGTGAAGGACAGTGGATTTGTTAAACTTCATCACAGAGAATGCTTATTAACATATGAATGTAGATCCAAAGAGAACCAACGTTGTCTGAGCATGTCTCCTTATGTGTGGGAAGTTCTTTTCTCTGAGAGAAGTGATACTGACTTGAAGTGCTCTGCCAGCAGTGAATCAAAAGTGCAACAAACTGTCTGTGATTCAGTGTTCTTGTCCTGATGAAATTAACTATTTTAGTTACAACATGTTTAATGTTTAATTTTTTAGCACTGACTTACACAACACCTCTTGGTATGTAATACAATGCAAAAATACCAGTTTCATTTCTCGGTTCATTTCAGTCACTTTATCTTGCATCATTTTTCCCTGTCTGATTTGGAACAGGCTTCATTGGTAACACCTGCCAGTTTGTTAAATTTCAGCCTGAGCCTATCAAGCATGCAGTTACCTCCATGAACAAATTACTCTGTCGCCATAGTGCCTTTCATTGAGTGCATTGCTGCCAGCTACTCCGTAATCTCAAACTCTTTGGTTGTACCACGTACAAGGATGAGTAACTGGGCTGTCTCATGGACATCACAGCTCTTGTCCAGAGCCAAGGAGAAAAGATCAAAATTGTCTGCTTTGTTTTTCAACTGAAGCTCCAGATTTCATGAAATGTCCTCAATCCATCTTATGGTACACCTGGAGAGGGGCACATTTTCAGATGCTTCTTTTTTTCTCAGGGCAAACACCCTTTCATAAACTCCTCATCAGAGAATGGCTTACTGTTTTTTTTTTTTTTTTTTTTTTTTTTTTTTTTTTGGCACCAGTTATATACACACTCTGACACATACACAGAATAACTGTATTTCTTTCATTCAGAGTATGAACTATAATGATGGGTAGCCATCATTACAGTGCTAAGTGGGGTGCTGCTGTGTAATAGCATGTGCCTTGTCATTCAGAACTCATGCTGGGAATGATAGGTAAAGCATTCTACTGCTGTTTCCTTAAGAATCAGGTTTAACACTGCATAGCCCCTCTTTGTCTTGAACTGTTTGCACTTTGCTCGTAAATGGTTCAGGAAAATCTTGTGACAACCTTTATTTTGGTGGCATAGCTTTACTAACAGAACATTTAAACATAGATATGCCTATACATATAAACACAATATACTAACCCACACAATTTCTTGCTTTTTAAAATTATATATTAAGGAATAGATGTGTTTACATTTTTAAATATAGGCCTTTCTTTTACATTTGCTGCTGTTGCTGCATTTGCGCAGTAACAAGAAACTAGTGAGCGAGGAATTTAAACAGAAAACTCCTGGTGTTTATTTTAGTAGCTCGTGTAGATTTTGAACATCATATAAGGCATGGGTTCTTTTGTTGTGGCTGTTAGCTGCATTGGCCTCAAATCTTTTGTTCTCAAATCGTCATATATAGTAATGGGAATTTGTCTACTTTCATTTTTATTTGCACTGGTCTGCCAGTTTATCCAGTGTCTCCAACAGGCACTGCGTGTTCGCATCTTGACTTTAAACTGAAAACCCAGGCATCAAACTAGCAGATATAGAGCGGTAATACAGCTGCAGTATGGTGCATGGCAATGTTTACTGATTTTTCTAATAAAAAAATAAATAAAATATCTGACTGATCTATGTGATCAAGTGGCCTTCTCTGGTTCAGATCCTGTGGTCTTTGAAGGGGGGGGGAGAAACAATCCTCCTTGACCCTGTCCCCGAACTGCTTTCACTGATATGACCATTTGGGTCTTATTTCTAAACACTGCTAACACTCTACTATCACAGAGACTGATGAAGGAGTCTTTGGCCTGATCATATTTAAAGTTAAGGTGTTAAAAGGTGTTCTCTATATGTGTATATGTAGCCCTATGACTGTCATTTTTACAGAACCTAAAGCTAAGCGACGTGTTTCCCCACCTGTTTGCATGCGATTATATTAGTATATAGAATGTGCAAGGCCAAATTAGTTTACATCAGCAGCACGTGTGCAAGCTGTAGCTTTCCTTATGCTGATAAATGGTGACTACTGGGACATTTGTTCCATCAGTCACATTATTTTTCCCTTGGCCTGACAGTTTCAAATTGTGTGAATATTGTTTGTCTTGTAATGCATTCTTCCTTTGCAATTTTGGGTTTAAATAGATCCAGCATCAACTGTCCTATACTCCTTAAAATTAGAATTACTTTAAATCAACAGTTTTGTAAGCACAGTAACGACAACCTGTGCATGAAATCAAAGTGTGCGTTTAAAAACAACAGCAAGGACAGTCCATTGTTTACCAAAGACACTAACCTGGTCTACATTAGTGCTTTTCTATCTCTAATACATGGCCTTTACATTGGCAAGTGCTTGGTTTCTCTGGCAACCCTGGTACCTGCCTGTATCAGCTATTCATAGGCAGTGTTCTCACACAGTACATGCTGTCCAGACAAAACCCCTCTCACACCCACAGATGTCTGGATAGCTCTGTGTGTGTCTGTGTCTGTCTCTCTCCCAGGGACTTCTTTTACAGGGTAGAACAAAGACGTGCTCCCACTCTTCCAGTTACTCTCCTGTTGTTTTGGCTTTTTGATTATCCCCACTACATTTCATTCACTGAGTAAGATTATTTTGAAATGTGTTTTGTAACGACTGTATTCGAGTGTAGTTTTTATGTGAATGGCTGTTATTTTGAAAAGCAATAAATGGAAAGAAAAAAAATGCTGCTGCAAAAGGTTTTTGATATGCGTCAAACACAACCACCGTTAAAAGAGTGTCACTGGTGTGGCTTTAAAAACCCATAATGGTGTATTATGTATTGTTTTATTTTAGAGTAGACCTTTACATCTGGGGGTGGGGGGTTCCTAGTGTGTATTGTAGATGCTAAGACTAGCAGGACTGTGGAAGCGGCATCCAGTCTCTCTTTCAGAGTCCCACTATTCCCAGGCATGATTTGAATAATGAAGTGTTTTCTTTGTTCTCTGCAGACGGGCCTCCAGTAGTGGGTCACTATGATATTTCAGACACTGATTCTAACCACGAGAGTATGAGTGTGGAGACAGTCCGGCCCACGGTGATAAAGCATGAGCTAAAAACACACAGAGGCCAGGATATGGCAGCTCACTCTGGGTGTATAAGAGCTCTGAGCTCTACCTCAGGTCAGTTACAAACCCGGTATAATAAATTCCACTCCTCTCAGTGAAGGCAGGACATTTAAAGGCATGGGTGTCATCAATAAGCTGAAACCTGTTGTGTGGGGGAAGCGGTCTTATTAATCTCAGCAAGACACTTTTGAAGCACTCTTCATCCCACGCACTGCTGGCTTGCATTTGATGTTACTAAAAGTTTTGACCTTTTGCAACCGACACAACATGAATATAAAGTCAACCATCTAATGTGTCACTCCATGCTATCCAGTCAGTTTTACAAACACCACTGTCAGCTTCATCTCTGTTTTGTTTTTGTGTTTGTCAAAGCAGCTGCTGTCTTCATGTGTCAGCGAGGTCTGAAGCGCTCTACTGCTTCGCTCCTCCTCACAAAGTGTGACTGTGTTTCTCTACATTTGTTTCAGGCCACATGGAGGCAGAGCTGTCGCACAAGGAGAGTTCTCAACACAAGGGCCAGATTAACATTGTTTCCTCTGACAGTGAGGTGGAAATAGTCGGAGTGCAAGAAAAAGCGCGGTAAAGACTTTCAGTGGGGAAACTACTGTAAAATTCAATTTTTACTGCCCACACCTCCCTGAATTCAATTTTTTCCTTTTTTTTTTTTTTTTTCTTTCCCCTTTTCTTTTTCTTTT
>VUQS01067806.1:0-14310 GCA_015108495.1 Heterochromis multidens | reverse complement strand
GTAACATGGTGCGTTATCCTGCTGGAAGCAGCCATCAGAAGATGGGTACACTGTGGTCATAAAGGGATGGATATAGTCAGCTACAATACTCAGGTAGGCTGTGACATTTAAACAATGCTCAATGCGTATTAAGGGGCCCAAAGCATGGCAAGAAAATGCCGCCCATACCATTACATACCATTACGTTCAACTTTATCTATAGTTAATTTTCTGTAATATATTAGGATATTTATATATTGAGTTATTGTATTATTAGAGCTATTTGTAATATTTTGTAATTTGTAATATATTGTATTATTTAATATTGGTTTTTTTACTTGTTAATTGCTTTCTTACTGTCCTGGAGCAACTGTGACCACATAATTTCTTCAGGGATTAATAAAGTATTATGATTCTGATTCTGATTACACCACCACCACCAGCCTGAACTGTTGATACAAAGCATGATGGATCCATGCTTTCATGTTCTTTTACCCTAGAGATAGTTGTGTGGTAAAATCCTAGTAGATCAGCAGTTTCTGAAATACTCAGACTAGCCCATCTGGCACCAACAACCATGCTACATTCCATGCTCAGTTTGAACTTCAGCAGGTCGTCTTCACCACGTCTACATGCCTAAATGTAAAGTTGCTGCCATGTGATTGGCTGATTAGATATTTGTATTAACAATCAGTTGAACACATGCACCTAATGAAGTGGCCAGTGAGTGTATATCTAAAATATCATATTCTGATCTTCTAGTGATTAATTATTTGCCTTGTCACAACTTGATAGGCTTTAAAGGCAGTAACCCTCTCAAATGGCTGTACATGTTTGTTTTGTCATTTTCCTGTGGAATTTCAGCATCAGCAGTTGCTTTTACAAAGGGTACTTCATGTTCAGTGTTGTGTTCTAGGATCACTTTTCACAAACTATTAGTACTGGGAGCTTCAAACAGAAAAAAATGAAAATGATATTGATGAACAACAACTTTTATTATTAGTGGTGAAAAATATCTTGCCCTAATACTGTGTGTATTCCCAGGTGAGAGAAGGTGCAATGTCAGACCTTCAGACTCAGTTGAGAGAAGTGCTGAGAGAGAACGAACTGCTGCGCAGAGAAGTAAGGACACTTGAACATGTATACCCACGCCTCTGAAGATAAATTCATTTATAATACAACATATGGTATCTTCTGTTTGTTTCCTTGTGACTTCCTTTGGGAATTGCTGTTGTAATTTAAAATGAAGATTATAGCTATCAGGAAAAATTACTTGTGCAAACAAATAAACACATTTATTAACATAAATTCTCTGTGCTTGATTTTGGATTCTTATAGCTAGAGGCCAAAGAGTCCAAGTTGAGTTCTTCTATGAACTCCATTAAGACATTTTGGAGTCCAGAGCTGAAGAAAGAGAGAGCACTGAGGAAGGATGAGGCCACAAAGATGGCTGTCTGGAAGGAACAGTACAGAGTCGTACAGGAAGAAACACAGGTAGGGAAATGGTGTGTGTGTGCGCTTGTTTATGTCTGTGTGTGTTTCTGTGTTGCAAAATCTAATACAGTGAATCATTGTTTATGTTCCTGGACTGTCTTAGCTCACTGTTCAGCTGAAGAACAAATTAAGACATGGACAGAGCAGTATGTCACCTTTAATATCCTATTTAGACTTCAGTTAATTCCCCCATCATTTCAGCTCACCCTGGATTTGTAGAAAGCCTTTTTAGCTGTTGCTTTACATACCTTTACCCTTAACTACCTATGATTGTGAGTGTTCCACTCAGTTTAGCCCCATTTTTTTATGCTAAAATGTTTCTTCTGGCATAAAAGGAAGGATATCCTGATAATTTTTCTGGACTGTTCTGGTGGATTGTCTTGCTGCTGTAAGACAGCAGTGAAGATAGGTAAACAGATGAAATGGGCTGTTTGGTTGGGGACTCCCAGCTGTCTGTTGCTGCTGAAGCCATCTGGATAAGAAAGAGACGCAGCTAGTCTGACAGCAGGCTGAAATATTATACAAGCGATGACATGGAGACATGTGCACTTGAAGTCATTCACTTGCAGAGCCTCCTTTTACACATGGTCACTGTTAAACCAGTAAATAAAGTTTTCAGGGTTTGCGTGCTTTATTTTTATTATCGGTAATAAATGAAGGAATGTATGTATTCTTCTCATTGCTTGACAACCGTTCATTAGATCTACTGCAGAATGGGTGGATGTATTGATCAGAATATGAAGAAGTGCAGTGTTGAGTTTGAGGTTGTTCAGGTGGTGGGTGATCTCATTTTTGAGGTCTTATCCCTCTTTACAGACACAGCATTGTAAGCAGCATACACACTGGGAGAGACTAGTAGGGAGGTGGTGAGAAAAGACCATGCAATGTTAATAAAATTCAGCAAGTTTAAGCAATGACAGGTAAAATGACTGACACGAAGTGGGCAAGTACTGATGTAAGCCTAGAGATGAATGATTAATCTGCCAGTGGGAAACAAAGATACCATTGAATGATATATGATGGGGTGGAAAATACATAGCAACTAACAAGGATATCGCTTTATATTGGCAACTGACTGGCTATACCAGTCTAATATTTGAATCATCTGTCCAGTCCTGGCTTATAAACATATACTGTAGGTATACGTGATATGTGGCTGATCTATTCTATCCAGTTCTATTTTATTTTGTGTTTACTATGCCATGTGTCAGCAGCAGGACATCATTTGCTAGTAACTAACTTACACAGCATGGAAGAAGCTAACAGCAAAGGGTCAGCAGTTTGGAGGTACTTCACACCTGCAACTAACTGAAAAGATACAGAGACACAGTTTCTCCCGTTGGCTTCTCCCTTTCTCACTCTCCCACTCTCCTAAACTTAGGAAGCTTTTGTTGCACTTAAGGGAACACAATGTGTTGTTGTCAACTCAGTTAATATTTTCACTTTACCTGTCTCTTGTCAGCTTCACTCCACAGGAAGAGGAGGTGAACTCAAGGGGAAAGGAGAAACTAGCACAACCATAAATAACAACTGTATGCAGTAATGACTCTAAACTGAACTGAAAATAGACTAGTGCAAATAAATAAGTTTATAAATTATGCAAATAGATTTTTTTTTGCTATTTATTTATTTTGATCCCTTGTCCAATTCAGTGCATTTATATACTCAAATGTACAACCCCAATTTGAAAAAAGTTGGTATGCTGTGTAAAATGTAAATAAAAACAATGATTTTCAAATCTCATAAAACCATATTTTATTCATACTAGAACGTAGAAAACATATATTTGTTTTAACTTATCAAATGTTTTTACTACTTCATGAAAAATATTAATTCATTTGAATTTAATGACAGCAACATGTCAACAAGCTGGAAAAGTAAGCCATTGTAAGAACATTTTGTAACAAATTTTTGTAACTTTTTGTAACTAATTAGGTTAATTAGCGATAGTTCAGTAACATGACTAGGTATAAAAAGAGCATCTTAGAGAGGTAAAGTTTTACCAATCTGCAAAAAAATGCCTGTACAATTTCAGAATAATGTTCCTCAATGTAAAATTGCCAAGACTATGAATACCATATCATCTACTACATATAATATATTCAAAAGATTATGAAAATCTGGAGAAATCTCTGTGCGCAAGGGACAAGGCCAAAAATCAGTATTGGATGCCTGTGATATTCAGGCCCTCAGATGGCACTGCATTAAAAACAGGCATGATTCTGTCATGGAAATCACTGCATGGGCTCAGGAACACTTCCAGAAATCATTGTCTGTGAACACAGTTCAATGTGCCATCCACAAATGCAGGTTAAAGTTCTATCATACAAAGAAGAAGCCATATGTGAACATGATCCAGAAACGCTGCTGTTCTCTCTGGGTCAAAACTAATTTAAAATGAACTGAGGCAAAGTAGAAAACTGCTCTGTGGTCAGATGAATTGAAAGTCCTCTGGACTAAAGTGGAGAGGGACCATCTGGCTTGTTTTCAGCACTCAGTTCAAAAGGCTGCATCTCGGATGGTATGGGGAACTATGGGTGCTGACAGGTATATACAGGTTTTAGAGCTTCATATGCCATCCAGATCCATTATAATAGCATGACTTTGTAGTAGAAGGGTCTGGGTGCTGAACTGGCCTGTCTGCAGTCCAGACCTTTCACCAACTGAAAACATTTGGCGCATCACAAAACAAAAAATAAGACAAAGAAGACCCAGGACTGTTGAGCAGCTAGAATCCTATATCACACCAGAAAAGGACTACATTCCTGTCCCAAAGGTCCAGCAACTGGTCTCCTCAGTTCTCCGATGTTTGCAGACTGTTGTTCAAAGAAGAAGGGATGCTACACAGTGGTAAACATGGCCCTGTCCCAGTTATTTTTTCAAATTTTTTTCAAAATTATCTTATTTTTTTCTAATAATGATATATTTTCTCAGTTTAAACATTTTATATGTTTTTTGTGTTCTACTGTGAATAAAATATGGGTTTATGAGATTTGCAAATCATTAAATTCTGTTTTTATTTACATTTTACACAGTGTCCCACCTTTTTAGGAATTGGAGTTGTATTTTTTTTTTATTGAGTTTTGTTTTGCAAATGTAGTAAAGGAATGTTTAGGTGGAGCCAGATGTTGCCTTATGATGATTTCCAGTGTCTTCCTCAGAATTGCTTTGCAATACCAGCCTTAAATGATTTCAATTCATCCCAGTACTTGGTGGTGGCATATACCTTAAGCTAAAGTATTGGTATCAGTATCTGAACTGGAAAAAGTTGGGTTGTTGTATCTGTACTTTATATGTGGATAGGGATTTACGCTTGATTAGTGACCTCACAGATGATGTCACATTTCTCTCACAACGGTGTCACCAGTTCTGATAACATTTTATAAATTAGCCTGAACTGATTGTGTCATCCACTTTTGCTGATACAACCATGAGTGTGACGGCGGGGCCATGTACTAGTTTGTCACATTTGCAATTTAACACCTGCTCTGATCTTTGCATGTGTGTGTGTGTGTGTGTGTGTGTGAGTTTATTGCTGAGGCTTTGATGTTTAAATGTGGAAAAAAGGTGGGAAAGGATTTAAGGTTGTGAAATTACATCATCAAATATTAAATCAGTGTAAGAGAAATTTCAGCCAGTTTGACAGGTGTTGGAACATGTGCGGTATGTGCGTGGCTGCTGATATGCTGAGTTTAGATGTGTGTTTTGTTTGTGCACATTAATTCAAAGTGGTGCAGTGTGTGAGAATAGATCAGACAAACAAAGGAATAGATGATAAGTTGATTAATCTATCATGTAGTTGGCCTGCTGCCAGCCCTAAACTAATCCTCAGCTGCCTTCACACTTGCACACACACTGCTCTGTGCGTATGTGCATGCATGTATGAGTGTGCTGTGCTATAACACTGAGTGAATGGACATGTTAAGGCATGATCTCTGTTATTGGGAAATATGTTCTGTATGCTCACTCTCCCTCCCTCTCCTTTCACTTTCATTCCTGTTCTTTCCTCCAGATAAATCACACCCTCTTAACACAATCCGTTTCACTCCCTGCTCTAACTGTCCTGCCACTTTCTCTTTTTCTGTCTAATTCTTTCTGTGTTTTCTGGCTTTTTGTTTTCCTCCCGCTCCCATTTTTCTCCCCTCTTAGTCATTCTCCTTTTCTATTTCTGTCATCACATGCTAAGTCAGCTTTCACATTCTCTTTTCACCCTCCCTCCTACCGCTCTCTGTCTTTGCCATCATCTTCGTGTTAGAAATCGAATTAAGTTACCTCCCAGTAATTTTGGGATATGTGATTTTGGAGACACACGCACACACATGCACACTGGCTCACGCCTCTACTGAGGAATGCTCATATCTTCTCCACCCTCTGTTCTTCCTCTCCCTCCTTTCCTCTACCCTTCCTTACTTATTCACCTCCTCCTACATGCTCAGCCTACTATCTTTACCTCTGTTGCGCCAGTTTCTTTCTTTATCTCTTCCTCTTTTTCTCTCTGGACTTCCTTATGTCTTTCCTTTTCTCACAAGTACATTCAGTGTCTCGCTATAGATTAAAAACCAGGAGGACAGACAGCCTTGATCTTGTGTGTATAGAGGCAAGATCCAATTAATAATATATCACATTATATTTTGAACATGTGCACTTTATTTAGTGTTCATTCATTAAGTTATGCAAAGCCTCGAGTCTCGTTTAATTTGCTGGATGTTTTTACTGCTGTCTTACATTTAATAGACTTATGATTAGAAAAGAAATTATAACAAAAATAATCATTATTCACTTATTTGGTCTTAGGCTTCACCAAGGCTATTTTTTTAATACTTTTATTATACGGTCGTTTCTTTCTTCAAAATATTTTTTTAGGGTTTATTAATTGTCTTTTTGGCCACTGGCTCAGTATTGGCATATGTTAAGAGTTGATTATTTACTCATCCATCAGGCACTTGATGATCAGCAGGCTGGCTGAACCAAAAAAATGTGACAATGGAGTTGAAGGGGTTGTTTTTAAAGATGGTTATAGTTAGGATTTTGTCTGTACAATATCAGTACCAGTGCTGTTGATACTAGGGGTGTTGCGATAACGGAAATTTAGTAATCAGTATCAATACCAGTAGAATTACACAATTCTCGATAATCAATTTGATACCAGAACAAAATGATTATCCTGTGTACTTAAGCATAAACCCCTTTATTCACCGACGTGGTGGCAAACTGTTTATTTATATATTTTTATAAATGTTAGCACTACATTTTGTTGACAGGAAACAGACTGAAATACCAGGATAGTTGCTGAGTAGCCTTATAATGTTATGTTATCAGGTATAAGGTTTAGATATTTTTGCAAATCAATTATCCTTCCTCTTCAGCATGCAAGGATAGACTAGAACACTTATAGGCGTATGCTGCCCCCTTCAGTTCTGGAAGAATTGCAGCCTCAGTACATACACATACACAGCCTACAGTACCTACAGTAGTAAAAAATTTTAAGTACCATCACTTTTTCAGGATTTTGGTACCAAAAGGTGTTGTTAATATTGGTTATGATGACATCTCTAGTTGATACTTATATTTATCAATAAGCTTGGAATTGAATAAAGATATGAAAGTGGTTATGGCAACTTTTGGCACATTTTCAAGCTCACCATTGATGTGTTTCATCTGAACTCCATAACAAGCAGGCGTGAGGATGTTTGTGATGTGCCTCTGGGCAAGGGGCGTGATAAACCTCCTACAGTCGAAAATATAAACCACCACGAGCAATACTAGGCTAACTACCTAGCAGTTATGACGCTATGTTAGCAATGATTACTGGGCAAAAAGTACCTAAACCAACATGACTCTCCTGTAATGAAGTAAATCTTTCAAAGACTGTTTTCCTGTCTAGCAATTGAGAAATGCACAGGAATGATGAACATACTTGCCTAACACTGGAAGCAAACTGAGTTACAGAAGGAATAAACCTTGTATAAATGTTAGTACTAGTGCCGTTTGTCCTGGCTCTTATCTGTACTTTGGCTCTGGTACACGTACGAAATTAGTATGAGTTCTCAACACCAATCCCTAGTCACTACAGAGCTCTGACAAACTCACAGGGGTTTTATGTTGCTTTCAGTTGAAAACAAAAACAAATCATTTAGGCGAATACAGGAAATTTTCCAGGTTCTCAGTCAGATCAAATGGGAGGTTTTTTGTGTTATGTCCATGCTGAGATTTAAATTATTATTCTCCTCCTGTACTGCCATTTGCCTTATATTGTTTAAATTTCTTCCACTTGCTTACTCCCATCAAGTTATTTCTCCTTCTACTTATTGCTGTCACCGTCTCCATCTCTTCCTCGCTAGTCTCTTTTACTCTGTCTCACCATTTCACTCCTACTATCGGACTCCTCTTTTACAGCCCCCCCCACCATCCTCTCTTCCCTCTCACTCTCCATCTGGGCCTGTGGAGCAGGTTTGCCACAGAACTTGTTTTAATAGAATAGACACACCATAGTCTCACAGATCTATTGATCTGGATACACACGTCCACTCTATTCAGTGTTGTCTGTCTTATTTCTCACATTCAGTGCACAGTCTTGCTTTAGTTTCTGACATTTGTGATAGCGTGCATGTGTGAGTGTACTCATCTGATTTGTTCCACCTCTTTGATCACAGTAGGTAAGTACAATGTTTCGTGCAGAAAGAGGGAGAAGCATGGAGGAAAAAAATGATGAAGGAATGTCTGGAATGCACAAGGAAAGCATCACTTTCCCTACGTTCTCCCCATCCTTTCCCTCTCTTTGCTAATTTGTTTCATAAACAAAACAGTTTTATCTTTTTTGCATCCTTTTTTCCCCTCTCATGCTTCCTTCTGCACTCCAAACAGTTTCCTTTAAAAAATATGTGACCTCACAACAGCAGTTAGTATTCATGACATCCAGCAACTCAGTTTCATAGTTTCCATTTAATAGCGTCCTCTACCAAAAATAAATTCATGCAGGACAGAAGAGTTTTAAAAAATGGCATGCTGTTTTTTGTCTGCAATCCAAGCTAAATGATCAGAATAATGTGTAATGTGATGTGCATATTGTGCTGCACACTCTAAGTATTAACAGGTTTTCCTAATTTAAGTGTGTGAGTCTTGCTCCCTGTTCTACGCAGTTTGTCCCAGCACTGAATCACACCAGCTGAACAATAACCACTCTGTCTGTCCGTTTCTGGAGCTGCTAGATGCAATCTATCATCTACTGTACTCGCGGCGAGTCATGTGACGTCAGAAGCAGCATGTGTGAGAATGTGTGTGAAAGACACTAAGAGAGGGAGACTCTATGTATGTATGTATGAAATGGGAGTTTTCTTTCTGTTTTTTTTGTTAGCAGCCTAATGTACATGTCAGGAGTGGTTGAAAATATGTAAATGTGTGTGTTTGTGTGTATCTCTTTATTTATATGTGGGGTGTATTGTGTGCATTGTCATTTGGATGTGTGCATCTTTTGTTGTGTTTGTTTGCTGGATGTGAAAGAGAGACAGAAAGAGTACCAGGAGGGAATCTGTGTCCTTGTTGGCAGGCTTATGTGCACGTCAGTACAATTGGGCTTTTGTGTACATGTGTGTGTGTTTGTGTGTCTGTGGGGGCACAAAATCTGCATTGTTGTGTATTTGTATTTGCATGCGCATTAAGTGTATATACAATACATGCACATAGACACAGACTTGCAGGTGCATATCTTGTAGAGAACTGCTATGTGCTCTGTACTCGCCATTTCTATTTTTATCTTGTACATATGTCTTTGCTCGCATGCAACAGTTTGTGTGTTTTAAAGAATTGGAAGGTACATGGCAATGTTATGATGTTACAAGTTTGTGTGAGTGTGTGTGCACGCTCACCCATGTGTGTCTTTTTGTTTTGGCTGCCAATCGCTGTTATACTTTTACTGCTGCACTGTTTTCATTCTTTTCAATTATTTAACTTTATAGTCAGGTGCTGATGGGAAATAAAGGTGTGAGTGTGTGTGTGCGTGTGTGTGTGTGTGTGTGTGTTACTGTAGAGAGGCAGAAAATGTTTTTCCTCCATCATAATATATGAATTTGTTGGCATGACTGTTCTTCAGATTTCATTTATAAATGCCAAAGTTGTCTATATTGACTGTATTTTGGTCTAACTTGAACCCATAGGTGCAGTTTTCTGTTTGTTTATTTTTGGAAAAATGAAATTGTCAAAGTGTGTGAATGAGCCTGTATATGTGTATAAGTAAGAGGGTAATTCAAACAGCCAGTTGAGCTCAGTGCCCAACACACCTGGGCGGCATTTTGCCTTCAGGTGGAGGAATAGAGGAGATAAACAGAGAGAAGAGACAGAGAGGATTGTCTTTCTTTCTTGTTTCTTCTGTCATCTTTCTTATTCTCTTTTGCCCTGAGCAGCGAAGTTGGTTAGATAGAAACACAAACTGGCACTTGAGTGTATTTTCCACTCCATGAACATGGCAGTAAATCAGGCCTTAAGGTTAATGTGTAAATGGATGGTGCCACCGGAGCTCAGGTCTCTTCCCTCACTACAGTGGAAATGTTTATCTGAATCCTCGATAAAATACATTTATGAACTAGGAGCACACTAAATAAAGAACAAGGCGCAGTTTGAATTAAAGGTAAAATATAGAACTAATAGATATCCTTTGGACTTTGCATCAGCTTCTGTGCTGACTGAGTTAAGACTTACAGTGTAATCATTCCTTTGCACTTAATGTTATTACACCTGGATTTAAGTTTTAATTTCATTACTCCAAGCTGGCACTGAGATTGTCCTCATAAGCTCAAATTAGTTCAAATCCAATAGAAATTGACGTTGCCAATTGTTTCCTGTGTTTGTGTGATTTCCATTAACTGCAAAGAAAAGAAAAATGTTTCCAGTAAGAGTTTCTGTGCCAGCTGGCTGCAAAAATGCTTCGCCTGGCAATCTCTATGCTGCCGTAGATTTAAAGAAAAAGAGGGGGTGGATAGTGAAGAATGGATCAGGAAGAGTGCATTGAGTAAAGATGTATAAAATGTAGAGAGTCAGAGGGAGGAAATCAAGAGAGTGGAGGATAGATCAACGTGGAAGCAGGGGGTGAGTGGTGAAAGGAGAAATGAATAGCACAGACAAATTGGGCTGAAGATTGCAGATGAAATGTACAGAAAGACTGATGGGTGTTGATGTGACAGGAGAGAAATGGGCAAAGGAGAGGACAGTGGATGAAAAGATAGATATCAAAGAAGGTGATGAAAAAGAAAGGCAGGAAGCAGAAAAATGAAGGGAAATGTGCATGAATAAAAAGTAAAATAAGATCTAGAAATATTAGCATCGTTCTACTGATTGCATTTCTTTCTTTTCATTACTGGCTGTTGATGATGCATATTTCTTTTTCAATAAACTAGGTACATGAGTCTTAACTAAAACAGGTGAGCAGGAAACCCTCAAGGACTTGTCCAAATTACTGCTGGATTTTCTTGTACAGTAAACATTAGATTTAGCACTCCTGGGTGGGAGGTAGTGATAAAGCAAAGGAGGAAGAGGAGCAAAAAAGAATTATGGACAGAGTCAAAGAGAAAAAGCTGAGCATGAAGAGAGAGGGATTCTGCAAAGATTTTGTGCAGGAGTCCCAGCTGCAGCCCTTCAACTCTGTAATCTCTGGTGTCTCTTTCTCTGTTTGCTGATTCAGTCAGTCAGCTGAGCCAATCATTAGATTAATGGGCTTGTGAGTTTTGCCAACCACTCATCTGAATGAGTATGTAACAAGAGGTTAGGTATTTCTGTGTGGTAGACACAAAAACAGAATTACTTGTTGATAAGCTAATAAAATTCCATCTTCCTATAATTTGCTTCTTATTTTGGTAGTTTTGGTTTCAGCCCTATTTGTTATGGCAACATTAAACTATAAAGGTAATTGCTGTGATCTGAAAACAATATCAATACAGGAAAGTCAGATGATTGAAGAGGTTATAATAAAGCCGAGGCTTTAACCAGATTAAATCAAGCATAGTGTTTGTTCAGGCATGCCATGAAGTCAAGCTCAGCTGCAATCCTGGAAGATCAGCTCAAATCAGTGCCCGCTGACATCAGCTGAGCCATCAGCTGATACCTTTCTACACATCCTATTGGCAAATCTCATGTAGTCTGTGTTTTTTAAGCTGCTTTAAATATCCATTTAGGTCGTGGCATTGGTCATGTTGAGTGCAAATAATGATGACACCACATTCCCAACACCACTTATACCTGCGCCGATGGCACCGGTACTTGCTGCCGTATTCTCCTACATGGTAGGTGTCACCATTCAGACAAAATCTCTGCAGTAGGTATGGTATAGATGTATAGGTATAGGTGAAGAAGGAGCCGAAACTGGAAGTAAAGAAATTGCAAAGTTTTCTCCAGAAAGTCTTATCCCCATGTGTTTATTTTCCATGCCTACTGCATGTCATTAAATTTTGTCTTCTCTCATCTGTAGTTTGTGTTTTGTCCTTGTCTCTCTGTGATCTCCTTTTTTCTCTTCTCTTCCCCGTCACCTCCAAACCAGTCATGGCAGATGGCTGCCCCTCCTTGAGCTTTTTTTCCTTTTGTTGGAGGTCTTTTCATGTTAAAAGGGAGTTCTCTTTCAAACATTCATTTCGGTGTCTCACTATGGGGAACGCTCTCTCTGTTGTCCTCAGAAGCCTCTATATCATTACTCCAGCCAGCATTGGCTGGCAGTCGTGACACCTGCATCAAGAAGGAGCCACCCTCCTCCCTGTAAAAGGGTTGACGCAGCATCACTCGTCATTCAAATTCCTCTTCTTGCTTCTTGGAAAACTCATCTCTCCTGACTGCTAACGCGAATGCTAGCTTAACAGTCCATTCACCTTGGTCACCGGGCGCTAGCTCGGCTCACGTTTCCAGTCGCCGACTCTTCTCCATAGAGACAGGTTGGAGAGTGTGTTAGCTGCCACCACGCATCTAACACAACAGCTGTAATTAGCTACACACGGTCACCAAACCAAGTAGCACAAGCGCTAACCATCACACTGGCCAGGTCACCCTAGCTCACCACAGCTATCTGACCCAAACTACCTTAGCGTTAGCTGTCTTGCCAATCCAAGCTGGCTACACCAAGCTTCCCTGACATGGCAGACTGCAAACCACTGCCCAGAATTTGTCCCTGTGGTTGTAAAATCCCAGGTTCAGACACACATGATGCCTGTGTGATGTGCCTCGGGCTGCAACACGCCCAAGCGGCTATTTCCACACTGGGTTCATGCGAACACTGTGCTCGCTTCACCCAGAAGAGCCTTCGTCGCAGGCTAGCTCGATAGGCTAGCCTGTCGAAGAAAGACCCAATGTTACTTCCAGTCGAAGCACCAATGGAGCACATTGAGTCGGCCATATCAGGCACCAGCTGGGGCGACGAGATGGATATCGTCCTCCTGTTGGTGGATGATGCCGAGGTCAGCTGCAAAGCTGTTATGTCTGATTCCCTCGAGGCTATTGAGGAGCTACTCAGTGAATACTCTGAGGGAGCGTTGGAACATCTCGTGTCGGACGAGGATGACAACGTTTTTTTTGCCCCCTCTGGCTGTAATTCTGCAGCGCAAAGGGCCGTTGGTGATAACCCTGGCACACAGTCCCGCGGCATGGAGCTGTTTGACGTTGCAAAACGTGCGGCTGAAAAGCTGTTAATACCATGGCCCACGGTGACAACTGACACCTCCACCTCACAATATGAGGGTATGAGGCTCCCCAAAGCAAAGCACACTACCAGGCAGGTGCTGCCGCTTTTTCCCGAGTGCGTAGACGAGGCCACATGCTGCTGGGGAAAGCCATTTTCGTCACCCAACCTCGTGCAGGGAGCGGCGGCGTTTGACTGTGCTGAGATGAAGGAGAAGGGAATCTACCAAATTCCCACAGTGGAGAACCGGGTGGCTTCTCATCTCCACCCAAACCAGAAGTTCTCCATGTCCTCTGGCCCGTCCCTACCCTCAGAGGCCGAATGCCTGCAGTCCTCCCTGGATGACAAGGTGTATAAATCGGTCGCCACCACTGTGAGGGCATTGAACGCCTCGTCACTCCTGCTAGCCTACTCGGCAGAGCTCCAGGACCAGGCAGCTGCCAACTCTGATGCCAGTGAGCTGTGGGAAGAGCTGGGTGTTGTTATGGATCAGTGTCTCCACCTCACTAGAGCAGCAGTGCAGGCGGCGGGGAGGGCTCTCAGGATCATCATCCTGCAGGAGAGGGCAAGATGGCTGAATTTGTCGGAGCTCTCGGACAGGGAGAAATGTGACATCCTGGACGAGCGCATCGACCCCGCTGGCCTTTTTGGGGCCACCGTTGCCACCGTGCAAAGGCGGTGCGATGAGAAAAAGAAAGAGGGAGAGACCCTGTAGCTGTGCCTTCCTAGGAAAACCCAGGCCGTGCCCCCACCTCAACCCAATCATCGCCGCTCAGGTTGCCCTACCAGCAGCCAAGCAGTAGGATCGCACGAAGAAGCAGACCCTATGGGGAAATCGGAGCCAGAACAGCCCGAGCTCCACATTCTCTCCAGGGCCCCGTCCCGGAGCCCGTACATAGAAGTGTGTTCTGCCTCCCACTTTCAGCGCCTGGGACCCGAGTTAGATCCTGCGGAGTGCGTTCCAGCAAAGAGATGACGAGACACTGTTCAGCTGACTCCAGTGTGTCGCAGTCTCACAAGGACACACAATTTTTTTTTCTTTTTTATTTATATTTTTATACTGTTTATTGTCAGGGTATCCGGAAGTGTGTGGCAGACAGAGTAGGACCCAAATGCAGGACTCACAGACCGAACTTGAACTAAAAACCACAGCTTTATTAACGCTGGGAAAACAAAACTGACTGACT
>VUQS01067805.1:21314-55342 GCA_015108495.1 Heterochromis multidens | reverse complement strand
AGTTGATTTCTTCACACCAAGCTGCTTACCTATTGCAGATTCAGTCTTCCCAGCCTGGTGCAGGTCTACAATTTTGTTTCTGGTGTCCTTTGACAGCTCTTTGGTCTTGGCCATAGTGGAGTTTGGAGTGTGACTGTTTGAGGTTGTGGACAGGTGTCTTTTATACTGATAACGAGTTCAAACAGGTGCCATCAATACAGGTGACGACTGGAGGACAGAGGAGCCTCTTACAGAAGAAGTTACAGGTCTGTGAGAGCCAGAAATCTTGCTTGTTTGTAGGTGACCAAATACTTATTTTCCACCATAATTTACAAATAAATTCTTTAAAAATCAGACAATGTGATTTTCTGGATTTTTTTTTCTCATTTTGTCTCTCATAGTTGAGGTATACCTATGATGAAAATTACAGGCCTCTCTCATCTATTTAAGTGGGAGAACTTGCACAATTGGTGGCTGACTAAATACTTTTTTGCCCCACTGTATATATAATAAAATAATATGAATAAAAACAGTTTGATGATGAGGATAGTGTATGATATGGTGTCTTGGGATCAGGAGAAAACTATGTGTTGTCTTCAAGGACAAGCACCATCACCTCATCAGCTTCACCCAAAGTTTGACCAATTTAGTTGTGAACTGAAGCAACTTCATTGTTCTTTTGAGTTAATTGCACATACTTTGCTATAAGTGTAGTAATGTATTCAATGTGTTTGCAGGTGTATGTGTTCATGCAGCCATTTATTTATTTATTCATTTATTTTATTTTTATTTTTTCACTGTAATCATATTATCTCTCATTAGCTGGATGTAGCCTACATTGTAGATGTGTAAGCCATTTGCTTTTATAAAATGCCACATCTGTCACACATGTTGTCCAAAGTTAATGTGATAACTTGTGTTTGATTGTTTTTGATGTTGTAATGTGGGTTTCTTAACCATATAAATTAAAAAGATATAAAATAACAAAGCAATGTGTCAACATATATATTTTTGCATCTGTGAAAATGTATGTGGACTATTTGTAACTTGAATAACCAATAATCAAATACAGAGACAGTTATTTAACAGTATGGCAAAGCATAATTACATTTACTGTATATGGTTCACAGTTACAAATGGCTTTTGAGGGCAGCCATAATTCTGATGTGGCCCTCGGTGAAAATGAGTGTGACACCCCTGATCTACTAGTTGGTGTCTAGGGATTCCGTCCAATAGACACGCCCATAAAAATGACAAAAGTGATAGGTTTAGTGACTCATAGTCAAGCGACCTTCCAACTGCAACCACAAGAGGATGGTAAATAACAGGATGGATGCAGACAAGCAATACCAAATCATTTATGGGACTAAAAGCTATTCTGAGAAGTAAGGAAAACGGCTACTTTCACTTTGGTATCATTTTAACTGATGTCTGTTTTTTAGATTTTTAGATTTTAGTCAAGCACTGCTGACCTTGCCTGTCCTAACTGCACACCTAATGGATCATTCCATCTCAAATCGTCAAATCTTTAGAACATTTTCTGTTAAAGCATCTCCAATTTGCATAAAAAATGTTATGGTACAAAGTTTAAATATATATAATGAGTGGTGTGAAATTTTAGCTTCATATATTAAATACTTTTTTTTTTTTATGCCTGTTCTGTCTGGTAGTTTTTGCAATCAGAATTATGATCTGAATGCGATGTTGTACCAAACACATTTGCTTCCAAGATGAGCTCTATAAATTCTCATTAGCCTCATCTTGTTCATGTGTTTCTTGTATCTGTTTGTTTATTCATTTTTATTAGTATTATTACTGTTATTACAGTACATGTGTAATATGAAAATGTCTAAGCTGACAGGCAGGGAGAAAAGACAGAAAAAGGAACGGAGGAGAAAAAAGGAGAAAGTATAAGGATAAAGCACAAACAGAAAAACGCAATGGATCGTCAGCTGCTGCACCTGTAAGACAAAACCTACAAGAGAAAAAAGAATTGTTCTATTTCTATTATAACTATTCTAGTTATAACTGAGAAAATATTTTTTGTTTAATATATGCATTTTTTGCCTCTTAATATATTTTAAACTTAACCTGGATTATCAGACTCTTCCAGGGCAGTAGGTTTCAAAATGGTAGGTAGGTAAAGTAGGTGAAATGAAAAGTATGCATATGTTTAACAAAATTATTTTCTCAGTTATAATTAGAGTACCATCTGTAAATTCCAGAGTTTTGTTCTATTCAAGTTAGACTATCTACTGATATTTTTGTTTTTGTGGTACAGCTTGTGATATTTGCTCAATCCAGCATGAAAGTTAAATAAAAACAGCATTTTCTTCATTTTTGCGACTAAGAATTTAATGTTAAAAAGTATTCTGTTTTATTTTTGCATTATTGTGAAATATAACTGTATGCTATTCAGAAATTGTTATTAGTTATTTTTTGCAATGTGACGTTTTTTTTTTTTTATTAGTCTGTGCTCAAATATCTTTATTTATAATATAATTTCCTATCTTGTCATTAACAGTTGGCTCCATAGCATAGTGGTTTACACATTTGCCTAACAAGCAAAAGATCCCTGGTTTGATTCTGGAAGGAGATGCAAATCTCTTTGGGGATGTGTAAGAAAGGGTGTCTGGTGTACAAATATACAAAATCAAACACTCCTTTTGAATTAGGGAGCAGCTATCTTGTCATTAACAGAGTAACCATTATCAACAGACACAGTGGCTGATGTCTGAAATGTTTCACATCAATGACAAATAAACAGAGAGCTAAAACCACAGAGGCATGAATGGACATTTGAATCAGTTTTAGATCTTTTTTCCTTTGAAACATTGTGATAAAATAATTAAATCCTTTCTGCAAAATAAAATAAAGACATTTCTGCCGGCCACAGAAACATATAATGTCAATGTTTCTGAATTAAAAATTAGTTTCAACCAATATTTCTAGACAAGTATATATTAAGGTTAGTGTTTCAGCTGCTTGTTGTTTTTTTTAACAGCATTGTACATACATACAACACACTATTGGTCCACACTGATTTTACTAGATGTCCTCTGTCCTGCTTTCCACCTTGCTCATTTTCAATCTCCATTACAGGGATTAGTGCAGAGGAGCTGTCGGGTGTCACTCAGCTTGCTGCATTAGCCAACAGTGAACCTCTGTTGTATATCGATGACATTAAAAATTAACTATCTACTGGTGTCACCTAGCAAGAGTAGCAAAGTAATTAATTTAGTTACATCTGTTACATCCAGCTACAATGACCTCTGTCACAAGCATCTATTTTTTAAACCTTTTTTTATGTTTAAATACAAAACATTTATATGTGTATGTTTTTTGTGCCATACTAGGTATGAAAATATAGATAAAGCCCAACCCTTCAGAAGGGAGAGAAGTCTCTTCTGCTGCCTCTTACTCATAGACACTACAAAAATGGACGTAGCTACTGTTACATCACCCATTGGTTTCTGAAGTGCCATTTTGAAGCCTTAAGTTGAGTGTTTCCACCATTGCCATCTTGATTGAAAAAAAACAAAAAAAACCAAAATGGATCTCACAAGCAAGGGCGGGTCTGACTGTAAAACAGCATGCTCATTGGCCAATGACTTGTGATTGACAGCACCTTAGCCACTGAGTGTGCAGTTTCAGATCACAGATAATCCTCCTTACAAAACAGACTTAATTTTTTATACAATTTGACCAAGAATGACTGACTGAGCCCATAAACTCAGACACCTGTTTTTCCATAGATTTCTATAGGACCCAAAGTCTTTTTGCAATCACAGCTATTGCCATCTGATGGCCTCCAGATAGAATGCAGGATTTTAGACACTTCTGCATTGGCTTCATTTTTCCAACCCTGAAGTTATGTTTTATACTGCTTGTGCTGTCACTCCTCTTATGGCTTTCTGCCACTACATGTGTTTAATGTCAAGAATTCTCAGAGAACCTGCTATCACATGGTGCACTTGGCCTTGTACATATTCCTATGCATGCATCACATTGATTAGTAATCATTTCTCCATTCCCTTCAATATTTCTGTGATCACTTTATTTAGTTTTTCAAATTTTAGTTTTGCCAATGTACTATACTTGTGCCATCACTGACTGTATTCTAGCAATGCTGGAGGTAGAACTGGCTTAACCATTGTATTTAGATTATCTGCAACAAGATTTTTTAGTAGTGTGCAGGACAATTACTTAGTATTGAGCTGAGTTCAAGCCACTATTCTATCTCTCTACTACTTTATGGTGTAAAGCTCCTTTCTTGTGCCATTCTATTTGTTGGCTTTGGTAGCTGATGTTAATTGTGTAGAGTGAGGTTTGGATTTGCTGGCTTGTGTATTTAAATATGATGTTATTCAGGCACTTTGCAGGGGTGGGATTATCTCTTTAACCCCTTTCCTGGCTCATTTTTCCTTTTGCTGCGAGGAAAACTGTGCTCCACACTGGGTGGGGAACTGTACAGCAGCACCAAAAAATAAAAAAACTGACACAATGTGATTAATTTGGGCAAAAATTGCAGAATATTGCTGAACAGCAGGAAGAGACTGATCCTGGGTACTAAAACTATCACAAGTTCTTACTTTAACCCAAGCACAGCAATACTACAGCCATTTCATCTTTGAGGTCCTTGAGCCAAGACATGGATTTTCCTGTTCTAAAAACATCAGCATGTTGTATTTTTAGGAGGCTGGAGAGTGTGATGCATACAGTGAAGAGGCTGTCTTGTATTTATATGATGCAGATAGAAAATAAATCCTTTCTTGTGCCTTTTTCTGGAAGTCTGAAGATATAGTCAGGTGTGTTAGTTACCAGGGGAACTGAAAAACACTGAAAATTCTGTTTATGTGCAATGATCATTTGTCTAAATTTAGCAAGTTATGGCTTAAAGAAATGTATTTTCTTTATTGTTACCAGGTTATTTATTGCCTGGTACTTACAGTATTACTTACTGTTACTTATTACATTGTTTGTGACCATAAAGAATTTAAATTCTAATAAAGAGGTCACCATGGTTCAGGAAAATATTCTTGAGCACAACAGTGATACAATAACCACTACAGCAAACCCTGAATTTGGGCAGAAACACAGACAGTATAAATAAACTTAACAAGGAAAATATTGTTGGCTTGATTAAATCAAACTTTTAGCAATAGCCAAATAAAACTGATGGAGATGCAATGGCAAAGACCCACACCTGCTGTACTGACAGGGTGAGAGTTGGCAATCCTGCTATAGTTCAGTGAAAAACAGCTTATTTCATCATGCTATGGAGCTGATAAGTGTCCACAGTCCTGGGGACACTAACAAACACTACAACAAGCTTACACTAACAGCATCCCTGTCTGTCTGTAGACATTCACTAAGACATTCTCAGTCAATACAGGAAGGTTGCAGATATGTTTGCCGCACTGTCCAAATGAATCTGCAAACAAATGAATCTGCGTTCTGGTGTTCCTAAAAAAATCACCCCACACTTTAGGCCCACAGGGCAGGCCCTGAAATGCCTCAGTGTTTAGATTTCATGCTGCAGAATTTCTTAATAATGTCTGTGCTGTTGATGGATGCCCAATTCCAACTGTGAAACTGTGCTGCACAAACCCATAATAGGAGAACATTCTGTTCATGTCAGTCATGTCAGTGTGGGCGACTTTTACTGGCTGGCATCATGCTCAAGCATTTTGGCTGTCATAGGTTGGACTGCTGAAGGGAGGATTGCTCATTCTCTGGTGCTGGCCAAAATTCACATCATTGGGAATGCTGCATATTTACTGTTACTCTAGCTTAAGGGCCTGAAAGGAGGATGGGAGTTCCACCAGAGGGAAAGGCCAATGAGCTCCCACTGTGTGAAGCTCGTGAATTAGCATTAAATCTTTGAAAATGTGGAGTTTTGTAAGAATTATGTAAAACACCCCCTTCCCCCCTCTCAAAAACAAATCATTAAGAAATAATAAGAAAAGAAGAAAATCTTAACATACCTGGTATGTTTAATGACCTGGCAGATATTAAACCTCTGAGATCTAAGTGATCTTCAGCGATTGGCTTATATTGTGTTATCTTAACCATTTAATATCCACCAGGTCACCAGGATGATCCTTTATGAGCAAGCACATGGTGACAATGTGGATGAAGAACTTGCCACCAGATGAGACCTTCAGCTGAATAACTGGCATAATTGGAGAGCATAGAAAGACAACAAACAGGACGAAACACAAACTATGTGAGAGAAAAGAGAAACGTTAATGACAGGCTGCCTATGATGCACTGATCACTTATTTTGACTTCCTGTGTGTTTATATGCCACAACTGCATAAGCCTAGCAGTATAACACACTGTGTTTTCAAAAGCTGAATCTTCTTTTTTTTTTCTTTTAAAATACAAGTGTTAGAGTTAGCCCTAACCAGATGAAGGAGCTACACCTCAGACTATATCAGAGGCCAGTATAGCCAGTGTAGCTGGCTACATTAGACTTTAGATGAAACAAACAATCAAGTTTAAACATCTTTTACCTAAAAATAAAACTCAAACCTAAATATGAGAGAGAGTCAAATGTCAAAATGCTGATTCCTGGAATATTTCATCAATGGTAGGGATAGTGTTAAGCATTACTTTTACACATTTTAAAGATGAGTCAAAATAGTGAATCTGAAACATTGAAATAAAAAAATGTCATCACTTAACAAATTTTTTACTCAACAGAAGCTCGTTCACTGCTTGTTCAAAGCAAAGTTTCTTACCTTTTAACAAATGCATTCACCTCATAGCAACGTCCCTTCCCTTCGCAAAAATAGTCCTTTTCCTCCCAAAATGCTTCCACTCAAATGGTCACAAATGACTGCACTTATCTTCTGTCCTTTTCTTTTTTTGAAAGGTTGGGACCTAGCAGAAGTACACACACCCAGCCGTGCATCATTTGTCAGCCAGAGGCCCTAATAATTACCCAACACTGCTCCCTAATTACTGCCTGATACCTGGACAAAGAAATAGCTGCTAGTCACAACAAGACATTCACTTTGCCTCTGTGTGTCTTCCTCTCTGTTTGCCTCATTCACTTCAGTAAACTCTTTGTCTCTCTCCGCTGAGCTGTGGCTGCTTCCATGTAGCTCAAACATGCTGTTTCACTTTTAAATATCATGTCCAAGTTTTTCCTGTTTTATTAAACTGGAGAAGACGAGACTTCTTGTTCTACCAAGGAATATGGTAGAGTTCAGTATTTACTTTTTTTACATGAGATTAATGCATTTTTTTGGACACAATCTTGCATTTCAATTTATCACCAAGCCTCAAAGCATCTGCTGATTCAAGGTCTGCTGCAGCATTCTTATATCCACATCTTACACCTGTCACTCACCACTCGAGGCACACTTTTACACTTGTGTTTTTGTCTATATGTGTATATTTTTACAAGGCAGGAAATATACTGTATATGTAAATAGGCAGATAACTGTGTGAACGTTAGTATTATCAAATCAAAAAAGATATTTATGAAATGGATTTGGTCACACTTACTGTTGTTTTTGTCCAAGTTCCATTATAACTTTTGGAGTTTTAAAAGTTTAATTTTTGGAACTTCTATGCTGTGTGTAATAATACTGGAGTCAGCGAGAACTTGAGAACCTCTTTGGAAACTTACATGCCTTGTTTGCCACACTGGCTGTTAGCATTTATCATTTGCAGTGTAGCATTAAATGTGCAGACATCTAGTAGTGGACTATGTTTTACTTTTTGGCTTCCCAGTGCAATTGTAGCCCTTTACATTGTTGGTGGGTTTTCTTACACAAGTTCTTTTTTGGTCTCACCAGTCTACAATTTTATAGCATTGTGGTTTGTCCACATGATCTTTAGCAAACTGCAGATTGTGTTTTTTTGTTTTTTTTTTTAAAGCTTTTTTGTTTTCCTGATGGTGGACGTGAATACAAAATGTTAACAAGCATCCTCCTGAAAAATCCTGCCATGACTGAAGCTCCAGAATGTGTGATTTGTTCAACAGTCACTTGAGGCTGGCATAGACTTGAAGCAGGTTTAGAGGTTGGTCATACTTTTGAACACCGGAATTAGGTGTGTGGCCACCTTAATTGACAGATGTCCTGGCACAGGGAGCTACAGCTGATTGGTGGAGTGGAATCACTGAATTGGACCCCTCCACTGTGTTTTTTGCAGTTGTTACTTTTGGGAGTGTTTTAATGTAATTATCTGAAATAATATGGACTGCTGTAAGGTCCAGCAGGTCACAAGAAGTCTGTGCTTCAGTTCTGTGAGTGAAATCTAGATTTTTATTAGCACCAAGTAACAAATATGGGTGTCTGAAGTAGCACCTGTACAGTTTTTGAATGCAGCTTGCTAACCAACCTTGTTAGCATGGGTAATGTTGCAGTGGCTATGCCCATCTTTTATATAGAGAGGCCTTTAGTTTCTTAGAAGTTACCCCAGGTTCCTTTCCCAGGCAGTACCTGGACAAAAAACTATTTATTATAGTGTTTGTAACTGTAGTTGAAGGTTCATGATACATTAGCAGGCTATGGCATCAAATGGAGAACACACTATAAACATTTACATGATCTGTCACTTGTCAGTTATGCTGATTAGTCAGATCATGTGTCGCTATTAATTATGGGATGACCACACAAATGTATTCCAAGTGCATTTTCATGGAGGGCCTCATGCTCTGCTCTTCACTCCAGCGCTGCCTGGCTCTTGTAATAATCTTTGTTAGTCAATCATACTGGTTGGCCCACCATACTGATAGCAGTAATCTTTCATTTTTTTTATATTAGTACACAGTCGGCACTTCACCACTGTCTCCAAAGTCAGACAAAGTCTTCAGAGATTATTCTGTAGCCTTCAGCACCTTTTTCATGCCACAAATATTTTCTGTGATGATCAGAGTTTGATAGATGCCTGTTCTTTGAATCAAAACAAAATTTATTTGTGATGTTTTTACTGACTTTTTACAAACAAGAGTTTGAGGAATGGAGTGTTGGTTGAGTCAAACAGATTGGGGGAGTAAAAGACCTGAGGTATACAATTAAGGGTTAAAGCAATAAAGCATCACACTCTTCTAACAAAGAATATCTTGTCTTCCCAGGGAGATCTTTAGACCTGCCTGTTTCCATATGGTACTTGCACACAACTGTGCACACAGAAATCGTTGGCTTTTTGATCAGTTTTCCTTCACATTACTGTGGTGCCTTTTAATCAGTGATACTTTACATAGCATTTTAAATCTTTTCACACCTTCTTGAGTTCATAAAAGTGGCAGTACTTAGAGTCATCTTTAGCTGAGGTTTGCCTTCCTGTGCTACTTATCCTTCTTACTGCTTATGCTTCTTTATTTAACTTATCCTTTCTCTCTTTTAGCAATCCCTTCATATCACTCTGTAGCTGTCTATCCATCTTTGTCACTCTTTCACCCCTTATTTCCATCCTCTGTTCCTCTGGTATCCCTTCAATGCTGTAGCTCTGTGCACATGCACACACCAGTTGGAGCTCATTTGGAGGATAGAAGTGTCATGTTGCTCTGTCATGATCAGGATAATGCCTCTGGCATCACTTACCATTAATCACATTCTAGGGGGAATGGATGGGTTACACACACACACACACACACACACACACACACACAGACACAGACTCAGTTTGGATAGTTGCCGCCAGCACAGAGGCTGGAGTTTCTTTCAAAATTACCTGAGAGAGGGAAATATAGAGATACTGTGCATCCTGGAAAAAGAGCAACGATGAGAAATACAGTCTCAGTCTCTCTCTCTCTCTCTCTCTCACAGACACACAAAACATCATCACAGATTACAATGTCAAAGAGCCTCTCTCTTTGTTGTAATTTTACCAAACCATCTTTGTATGAATGATGCACATCTAGCTGTAAGACTGCATTTTAAAGAGGTCCTAGCTGTAGCAGTTTGTGTAGTCCAAGAGAAAAGCTTCATTGCTGTTTTAAGTTTGCCTTGATTAGTGTTTCAAATGGGTAAAAATCTCTCTGTACAGCATACATTTAGGAAAAGGCATAAGAAGCATGTAAATAATTTCCATTCAGTTTATCAGCAGTCAAGCCATAGTAAAGCTAATCTATAAAATATTTGACTTACCTGACTGCTGGTATACAGTAAAGCCTGTATGGGTGAAGAATAATTAGACTTTATGTATTATGTCAGTGAAATAATTGGTTGACATAAGTTGATGCCTACAGCATGTTGGGAATTGGGCACATTACCCTACTGGGTTACATCACCTCTTCTAAAAACACTGTTTGGAAACTGAAGAGACCTGCTGCTGTCATTTTGAAAGTGAAATGTTGTCCTTCCTTCAGTTGGATTTCAGCCACTTGGGGTCTCCTTTGTTGTATTTTTTATTTTATAATGTAATAATTTTATTATATTTTCAGTGAGTGAAAGGTCTGAACTGCAGGTAGGACAGTTTCAAGCTCTGTATTACTACAGAGCCATGCTGGATAAATACAGGATGTGTTTTGGTGCTGTCTTGCTGAGGGTTTGAAATAAAGGTGACAGCCTGCCAGCTCTCAAATATGCATTCTCTCCTGTAGAGTTCAGTGTTCTTATGAAAAGAATAAACTTTGACCGAATGTCATTTAAAATACAGACTTGATGCAAATATGACAATTATTTACGAGCAACAACTTCAGTAATCTACAGAAAAAACTGAAAATCTAAAATTTAGATTGTATTTCAAGATTTTTGTTATACTACAAATACAACTATAACTGACTATTGTGTTTAGTGTCCTTTGGTGCCCTTTGGTTAGCCAGAGACACACCCCCTTAAACCCTGCCCACATTTAAAGCAATTTGCATGTCAAGCACCACTTTGTAGCTGATGGTTGGTCCCTGTATTGGACATTCAAGGTGTAGGTAACCTGTAATGTTTTTCCCAGTCCATTATATGTCAGTCATTGGTACCTTCACTCCCATTGTTCAAAGTGTTGCCTTTCAGTTGAGATAAGTTTAACTGAGGACCTGTCAACTTCACTTCGTTAATGGTAATTTGCCTGTTGTCACTGGATTTCATTGACATTCCACGGTCTCTAGACAATTCATTTCAATTTTATTTATATAGCACCAAATCACAACAACAGTCACCTCAAGGCGCTTTATATTGTAAGGTAAAGACCCTACAATAATACAGAGAAAACCCCAACAATCAGACGATTCCCTATGAGCAAGCACTTGGCGACAGTGGGAAGGAAAAACTCCCTTTTAACAGGAAGAAACCTCCGGCACAACCAGGCTCAGGCAGCCATCTGCTGTGACCAGCTGGGGGTGAGGGGAGGAAGACAGGACAAAAGATATGCTGTAAAAGAGAGCCAGAAATTAATAATAACTCATGATTAAATACAGAGTGGTGTATAAACACAGTGAGTGAAAAAAGAGGTGAATGAAGAAGAAACATGCCTAGACCTAGACACTACAAAGCTGCTAGTATCTTCCTGTGTGGATGCCTCACTAGGTTGCATTTAGATTGCCTTGTAGTTCTGGTATAATAATAGGTCTCCAAGAATATATTATGGCTCATTTTTGCAATTTTATTTGTGACACCACCCATGATGGGTTTATTAGTGAACAATTCTCCTCACCCTCATTCTGAAAGTCCTGGTTCCTGTTTCCACACTAGCTGGTTTGGTCAGGTTGATGTTGGCGATCCAGGACATCCTTCAACTGCTTCCCAATGAAGGATTCTTTCTCGACGTTGGACAGACTACGCCTCCTCCATCGTAGACTTCAGTTAGACACAGCAGTTTTTGTTCTGTTCTGAACATCTGTCGCAAGCTTAAGGGCCACTCTACAAAGACCCAGCAAAGGTTGGAGGGTTGGTTCATGTGCTACTACAGTAGACGAAGCTCAGCGAGGTTGCAGAGCAGAACAAGGACTACCAGCTGCAGGTCAAGCCTTTGGAATTGGAGTTCAACACAAATTTGTCGCAAAGTATTTGGCATCTGGGAAATATCTGGCAAGTATGTGCATATTCATGTACAGTGTAGGATCATCTATCCCTTCCATAAAATATAAATCTATGGGAAATACTGATTTATGTCTACTATAGGCAATAAAGCTTTAGAGAAAAGTTGGATAGGTATATAGCCAAACTTAACAAACATGGCAACATTATTTTATCCCAGCTGTACGAACAAAACTTTTATTAATCAAACCAAGAAACTCTAAAAATTGTGGGGAAAGAATTTTTTCAAACAGGAAACATTACCATATCCTTTATGTTTGCATGACTACTGTAAAAGTCTTTCTCATAATTGGCCAGTCATGCTTTGTCTTGGTATACAATGCTCATGCACATTGTGACTCATCACATCTTATTAGTTTTATTCTATTCTAGTCCTTCTTTCACTTCAGGTGATGCTAGATTCTCAGTACTTTTAGGCAGCGGCTGCAGCTAAGCCCTTTTGTTTGAGTTTTCTGTTTGTACTGTTTTACCGCTGTCTTTCTTTGTTTAAATTATAACACACTGTAACTAAGCTTTTTCATCCGTGTGTGATAACACAAGAAAGCATCCAAACAGTTAAGCAAAAACAGTAATTTGTTTTATATGCTTATTTAGGTGGCTTCATATCCTTACTTTGGCTCTTACTGTAAGTGAACTGTGAGACAAAGCTTTCATCTCATCAAAAAGGTTTAATATTGATCTGTCTGGTTGGCCCTCACATTAAGATATTTTTTTGACCACTTTAGAAAGATCATCTATGACAGTGGGCTTTTAAATGCACACCAACTGTCTTTCAGCCCTGATTGACAGAATACACAAAATGACAGTACAAGTGAGAACATTAAAAACAATAAAGGGAATAATAGTGTTCAAACCCTTGATCGTGACATTCCCGTGAATGAACTTTAGGCAGTATCACCCACCTAAGCATTTTTCCAGACCAAGCACACCTGCCATGGATCAACTGTGTTTGAGTGTGTGTGACAGGATAAGTGCTGTATGTATTTTATTTAAAACTGTGTGAATGTGGCTTGCTTGATGCAACTACAAAAAAAAGTGTATTTAAAAATTATCATCAAAGTGACACTCAACAATAGCAATGGTCTCTTACAATATACTGTGGCCCATCACACAGTAAAACAAACTATTCAGAAATAGCTTGAGGAACATGATACAGAGACCAAGGTGCTGACCCTATAAAGCAGCCAGATTCCAAAATGGCTGGAGGTGCCTAAACAAGTCCAATGAGGTTCCTGCCAGCCCAAACCAGGACACCCAAAAAGTCCTGTGCCCATGCCCCAATGAGCTAATATATCTGTTTTGGCCGCACAAGGGACAGCTGCACAATATTAGGTAGCTGGTTTTAATGTTGTGGCTGATTGCTGTGTAAGCATTCACTGTCTTCAGTATCCTCAGGTGTCACTCATCCAAGCAGAAACAGTATACTGAACATATGTATGTTTTGTTGCTGCTGCTAAGTGGCTTTTGACTCTCTAGTTTAGTGCACTGCTTTATTTTGCTCTGCTGACTCATACAGGCACAGACATAAATGCAGTCATCAGGCTGATTATGGTGTCTTGGAATAACTGTTCTTTGATGTGACATCTCTCTGACATTTAAGTATAGCTGGTGAAAAAGAGCTGTTCGGTATTTGTACATTATCATTAAAATCAGGGCTATATACTGTGGCTATTAAAAAGGCTTCTTAGCCATGGAATGTTTCCTATTGTCTATTTTTCACTCTTTTTCTTCTTTTTTGTAATTACTATATCACATAATCCCATTCCCTCACCCCTAACTGGCCGCGCTCCTCCCTGAGCCTGGTTCTGCTGCAGGATTCTTCCTTTTAAAAGGGAGTTGTTCCTTCCCACTATCACCAAGTGCTTGCTCATAGGGGATCATGTGATTGTTGGGGTGTCTTTCTAATATTGTAAGGTCTTTGCCTTACAATATAAAGCACCTTGAGGCAACTGTTGCTGTGAATTGTCACCAATAATACTTTCTGTCAGACTGCATGAGTGAGCTGTCACTTTACTGACAGGATCATAGCCATTTCACTCTCAGCCAGTCATAAACACTGTCATCTAGCTTATAGCATGTATCTCACAGAAGAGGTCCAGAGTCCATCAACATCACACGCATCACTAATCATCTCATCATCATGGTTGCTTTCGTCTGTTATGGCTCAAGCTACAGTCAGAGGAGCTATCTCAATCCAACTGATTCTATTTTATCTTTGGACAATTAACCCAGAGGAATGTTCTTACAAAATCTGCAGTGGGACACTGATTAGGTGTCTCGAAGTGACTGATTTTCAGGGCAGCAGTAGTAGGATGGAATGAAAAGGGTTATCTATCTTAAATAATGAATGTGCATGTTGTGAGTGTTACAGATTTGAGGGATGTCTTGAGCAGTACTCCAGAGCAAATGCAGCACAAATGTATCCACTGATACAAGCTTCAGTGCATCCATCTTTATACAACAGAAGTTACATTAAACAAAAAAGGCTCAGCTATATGAGAACCTTTAATGGGCAGGTTCACAGTTACTTGTAACTGTTTCTTGAATAGCTGACCTGTGTGTATATCAATCAGGTTTCAGGTCTAAAATCTAGCACCTGATGTTTATTTAGTTTCAGTCTCAGACAAGTTGTTGTCTGTTTTCCTCTCAGCTAATCTGATCAGTGAATGGGACTGCCATTTGGAGGACTTCAAATAAAATTATCTGGCAAATAATATGACCTGCTGCTTGGTATAACCTGTTAAAGAAATGTATGCTCTATGCTTTCATTACATTTTTGACTGCAGCTTTTGAACCAAGCAAGCTAGTTTTAATTGATAAAGGGAAGGCACTCTATCCTCTCATCCAACATCCAAATACAATTACTTCCACAAAAAAAAAGAAAAAAGAAAGAAAGAAAACAAAAACATGGTGGCTTTGTTCATCTTTGTTGTACACTTTGTACAGTGTAGGATCATAAGGCAACTGGAAAAAGACCAGTAATTGTTCTGTCTGGGTTCACGTGGAAAAGGTTATTAGTGATGTTTCCTTAGTGAATATCTAGAAGATAATTTAGCTGGAGCACCATCATTAATCTAACTCACTTATTCCTTCTGATGGTAAGTCTGTTTCCTTTGTTGAATGTCTGTTTGCCTTTCTTATAAATGTTGGCTGATGCATGCATGTTTTTAGTTTGTCTCTGTGTGTGTGTGTATCTTTGCTGTTTTGTTTTGTTTGTTTGTATTTTGTTTATTTGTTTGTTTGTTTATTTTTTGTCTAACTTTTTCACCATTTGTAGTTTATTTCATAAATCTATTTCTTACAGGTACCAGTTATGAAGGAAAACATTGCTCACGGACACATAATGCTATTAAAATGTATGGTGCCTATTAATAACAGCAAGATGCAGTGTAGATTCGCTGAGGAAAACCTTAAAATGGCAATTAGTGTGGCAGTTTTGTCCATTTTAAGATCATGTTTTGAACCAGATTGAGTGGGTATCTTACAACATTTTGCAGCTTTAGCTTAAAATGAAACATACCCACACACACCCTTTGTTATGTAGCAGAGAGATAGAACACAAAGATGGAAATTCCCATGTTTCATTTGGTTGGACTGCTGGCTGGATGATATGTTCACAAACTTAGAACAAGAGACTTCTGCTCTTTGGTAGAGCAGCTTATTATCAATCACTCTTGGTGTCATGTTGTGAGAAAGATATTACTGTTCACAATATATTTTCGTGTAACCACTAGTAGGCCACAAAATCAATAACTCATGGCCGTGAGTTAGGAATGTGTGAGAATGCAATAATTAAGTGATGACAACAAGTTAATAAGGCATGGGAATGTGATAACTAAATTGTGGCCATATCTTCATAACGCATGTCCTCAAGGTATAGAATCTGATGTTCACGGACCACACCAGGTGAAATCTGTAGGGCTGCTATCATACTTAAAGCACTGTTAAATTTGATTTAATTACATTTACTGCCATTTTGGAATAAACTGTAGTTTCACAACATTAGGGCTTTATTAACTGTTCGATTCAGATCGCTGATATGATTAGTGTGTCTGCTCATTCAACAACAGCACTGAACAGATCCCATTTAAATAGTTTTACATACAAATAAAAACAAGAAAAAATAAAAAAGTACACTGATCTATATCTGTGCTGTGACAACAAATACAGAGATGACTGCCATGACACAACAGAAACGCTCATGAAACTCTACTGTGCACCTATGTGCCACTGCAATAGCACAATTGGCTAATATTTCCCATTTTGGCTGTTGATTGGCTCTTTTGAGGGACACCTTCTACCATTACTGTTAGAGAATTCTCCCAAAATTTTCTATTCCAAGCGATGAGCCCAAAATGAACAGGACAAGATGTCGAAATAAAAAATAAATATATACACAACTTTATTTATAAAACCTTGTGCCCCCTGAAAACAAAATTCCACAAAAAAGGGGCTTAAAAAAAAAGGCTAATAGAAATAGAAGTAATAACTAATGGCTCATCGCTATTCAGTAGTGTAACAGGTCCAACATTCCAGCAATCACCTGAATAATAACAAATCCACTGCAAAATGAACCCACTCCCACAGGACTGATTATTACATGCATTAACCACCTGTCCACAGGGGTAAATGCTAACACTGTGACCTTGTGTGTATTGTAAAGTATCATTTGGTTGCAAACACCTATACAAAGCCTTCACTAAGGGATTACACTTTGCCCACCAGCAATATTGCACTATGCCCAGTTGACATAAATTCAAAATGACACAGGACAAAATATCCAAATACACATTTTTAAAATAAAGGCAAACAAAAACAAAAACAGACACTGTCAATGCTGTACACACAGACTGTCCTACATGAGACACAAACAAAATGCAACTACATAGTGACATATGTTAAGAACAATTTTTCACAGAACAATTTACACTAAGATGACATCCCATCCATCCATCCATCCATTTTCTCCCATTTATCTGGGGGTCTCCGGGTTGCAGGGGCAGCAGCCTAAGCAGAGAAATCCAGACCTCCCCTTCTTCAGCCACTTTCTCCAGCTCATCTGGGGAAACACCAAGGCGTTCCCAGGCCAGCCGAAAGACATAATCTCTCCAGAATGTCCTGGGTCTACCCCGGGGCCTTCTGCAGGCAGGACATGCCCAGACCACCTTGCCCAGGAGGCATCCTAATCAGATGCCTGAACCACGCTCTATTCTGAGTCCCTCCCAAATGACTGATCATAGGTGAGGGCAGGAACAGAGATCCACCAGTAAATTGACAGTTTCACTTTTATACTCAGCTCTCTCTTCACCACAACGGACAGGTACAGCATCCGCATCACTGCAAATGCTGCACCAATCCGCCTGTCAATCTCTTGCTTCCTTCTCCCCTCACTTGTGAACAAGACCCCTAGATACTTAAACTCTTCTTGGGGCAGCAACTCGTTCATGACCCAGAGTGAGCACTCCACTCTTTTCCTGCTGAGAACCATGGCCTTAGACTTGGAGGTGCTCATTCTCATTCCTGTTGCTTCACACACGGCTGCAAACCACTCCAGTGCAAGCTGAAAGCCACCACCTGATGAAGCCAACAGGGCCACATCATCTGCAAAAAGCAGAGACGAGGACTGAGGTCACTTGGCTCCACCTAGAAATTCTGTCCATAAAAATTATGACCAGAATCAGTGACAAAGGGCAGCCCTAGCAAAGTCAAACACCCACCAAAACAATGCAGACCAAGCTCTCTCTGCAGTTGTACAGAGACCAAATGGCTTGTAACAATGGGCCAGGCACCCCATACTCCCGAAGCACCTTCCACAGGATACGCCGAGGGACGCGGTCAAATGCCTTTTCCAATCCACAAAACACATACAGAGTGGTTGGGTAAACTCCCACACACACTCAAATATCCTCGAGAGGATTAATAGCTGGTCCAGTGTTTCACAGCCAGGACAAAAACCACATTGTTCCTCCTGAATCCGAGGTTTGACTAACAGACAGACTCTCATCTCCAGTACCCTGGTGTAGACCTTCCTGGGGAGCCTAAGGAGTGTGATCCTCCCATAATTGGAGCACACTCTCCAGTCCCCTTCTTAAAGATGGGAACCACCACCCCAGTCTACCAATCCAGAGGCACCACCCCGGATGTCCACACAATGTTTCAGAGGCGTGTCAACCAAGACAGCCCTGCAACATCCAGGGCCTTTTGGAACTCAGGACAAATTTCATCCACCCCAGGGACCCTGCCACCAAGGAGTTTTTTAATTACCTCAGTGACCTCACCCCCAGTGATGGATGAGTCATCCTCTTTCTCCCCAGACTCTGCTTCCTCTACAGAAGGCGTGTCAATGGGATTGAAGTATTCCTTCCAGCTCCTGACCATGTCCTCAGTTGAAGTCAAGAGTGTCCCACCCACACTAATCACCGTGAGTACAGCACCGCTTTCCCCTCTTGAGTCACCTGACACTTTGCAAGAATTGCTTTGAGGAAGACTGAAAGTCTTTTTCTATGGCCTCACCAAACTCCTCCCACACCTGGGTTTTTGCTTTAGCTACCACCTGAGCCGCATTTCACTCGGCTGTTAGCTGTCTCCAGAGTTCCATAGGCTAACTAAGCCTGCTAGGACTGCTTCTTCAGCTTGATGGCTCTGGTGTCCACCATCTGGTTTGGGGATTACCAAAACAACAGGCACCAACCATCTTGCAGCCACAGCTTTGCAGCCACCACAACAATGGAGGTGCAGAACATGGTCCATTTGGATTCACTGCAAATAGACTATGGTCCATTACTGGGACACACAACCCCCTCTACCATTATGAGGTGACGAATCATGGAGGGGAGATGCCATACCACTGGATGACACCCTTGCCATGAAGTGTGCTTAAAATCATGTCAACCAATGCTGAAAGAAATGCAATTATACACCATTCAGGAATAACATTATGACCACTGACAGGTGAAGTGAATAACACAGATTATCTCTTCATCATCGCACCTGTTAGTGGGTGGGATATATTAGGAAGCAACCGAACATTTTGTCCTCAAAGTTGATGTGTTAGAAACAGGAAAAATGGGCAAGGGTAAGCATTTGAGAAAGGCAAAGGGCCAAATTGTGATGCAGAGGTCAGTATGCATCAAAAGTGGTCCAAGGAAGGAACAGTGGTGACAGGGTCATGGGCAGCCAAGGCTCACTGATGCATGTGGAGAGTGAAGGCTGGCCCGTGTTGTCTGATCCAACAGAGTAGCTACTGTAGTTCAAATTGCCGAAAAATTTAATGCTGGTTATGACGGAAAGGTGTCAGAATACACACTGCATCCCAGTTGGTTGCTGTTTTGGCAGCAATAGGGGGACCAACACAATATTAGGCAGGTGGTCATAATGTTATGCCTGACTGGTGTATTTCAGTATGTCTTTCAGTAAAAGTTGCATGGCTGGAAACATCTATCATTAAGTTTGTACCTCAGTTGAATGAGAGCCTGGTTTCAGTGTTCCTCTATATTGACTAAACCTTCCCTAGTTATGATATCTTAACACTGTGGGGCTAAATACACACAGTCGAGTAATGTTGGTCCTGCATTCTCAGATGATATGATGTAAGATATAAATTATAATTTTTAGTTTGCCATATTGCTTACTGAAACAACTTTGTGGCGTCCATGCACACTGCATCTGTGCACTACTGCACTATTTTCAGAGAGGGAGAAAGGGTGAAAGCCAGCTACCGTTTCCACTTTATACCATTCCTTCCCTTATATAATGTCTCTGGTTTCAAACACATTGTAGCCTATCTGGAGGGACTACAATATGAATCCAGTTCTGTCTGTTGTGTTAACCTGAGAGAAGAAGTCACAAAATGCATTAAAACAAAATGTAATTGTAAAACAGTAATTGGAGCCCACTGGACAATGCCTAGGTTCTAGCTGCTACAACTAAAAAACTGTCATACAGACAGACAAAAGGAGCCAAAAAAGAGGACTCAGATCTGAGTGGAAATCAGAGGAGTTTATTACAAGGTTGCCTCTTAATGATAAGTAAGGAGGCTGAATGGAGATGATGGCTGGCAGGGGCAGAAAGGCTTAGGTGCCAGCAGATGGAAGCCATCAGTGAGGCAGGTTGAATTAGCTGACTGAGAGTTGGCTGAGAGAGAGTGTGACAGGCTAAGGTGAAGACAGATTCAAGCCAAGGCTTGAAGATATGCTGAGTGTGGACCAGGTTGCATCGTGCAGAGCTGGACTGGAGAGTATACCTGACTGGTGAGTACTGGCCCTGAAACATGACATTAAACAGCCTTACAGCTAAGTCAAAACAGTTTACAAAATAAAGGAGATGTAGAATACATAGCACTGAGCCGTAGTACGCTTATTACCTCACTGGCTGACACAACACACTTACTGGATGAGAAGCCAGGGTAGATACAGTCTATTACAGAGCTTGATTGGTGGATAGCTGTCTAGGCTAGGCTAGGCTAATTATATAACAATTGTGCATTATAACAATAATAATAATTTAAAAAGTCTATCCATCCTCTCCCACTTATCCAATTCAGGGTCACAGGGGGGTTGGAGCCTATCCCAGCTGCCATAGGGCAAAAGGCCGGGTACACCCTGGACAGGTCGCCAATCTGTCACAGGGCTAACACAGAGAGACAGACAACCATTCACACCTATGGGCAATTTAGATTCACCAGTTAACCTAACCCCACTAACTGCATGTCTTTGGACTGTGGGAGGAAGCTTGAGTACCCAGCAAGAACCCACGCAAACACAAGGAGAACTTGCAAACTCCACACAGAAAGGCTAGATGGTGGATTTGAAGGCAAGACCATTTTGCTGTGAGGCAGCAGTGCTAACCACCGCGCCACCGTGCTGCCCTTAAAAAAAATCATGTGTATACCACCTCAAGTCAAAAAAACAACTTGGAAAGTCAGAGAAAATTCGGGCACGTGAGTTGACAAGTTGATTTTATAAACAAAAACATAGGTTGATGAAAGTAAATTTTCAGTTACTGGTAAGAAACTTTTGATAAATGGTACAAATTCATTTATTGTAGTTTATAATATTTTTTTTTCTTGCCTGCTGTGTGATCATCCAACAAATTTGTATCTAAAGTTTGGTTATTATTAGAGCTATTTGTAATATTTTGTAATTTTTAAAATATTATTATAATAATATTAGAAGTTTATTATTTAAACTTGGTATTTTAACTTGTTAATTACTGTTCTTACTGTCCTGGAACAACTGTGACCACATTATTTTCTCTGGGATTAATAAAGGATTCTGATTCTGATTCTGGTGCATGAAACTCTAGCATTTATTAGTCTTACTTAGCACTAATTGGAAGATACACTATATGGGCAAATATTGAGCCACATCTCTTAATCTTTGAATTCAGATGTTTTTAGTCGCATTTCCACAGGTATAAAGCACCTAGCCATGCAGTCTGCCTTTACAAGCATTTGTGAACTCACTGAAATCAACAGTTGTACTGTAACAGAATACCACTGTTGCAACAAGACATTTCCAAGACATTTTTCTCCTAGATATTCCACTAACAACTATAAGTGGTATTATTGCAAAGTAGAAGTATTTAGGAACCACAGCAACTCAGCCATGAAGTGGCAGGCCACATAAAGTTAAAGCGCGGTCGTAGAGTCCTGAGGAGCATAGTGTGTAAAAGCTCGGACTCAGTGAATACAGAGTTCCAAACTTCCTCTGGCATTAACATCGCCACAAAAACTGTGTTCCAGGAGTTTCACAGCATGGGTTTCCATGGCTGAGCAGCTCCTGTAGGTGTAATGTGTAGGTGGCCCAGTGCATTTGTCCACGTAAAATGTTGTAGACTGTTATGTAGTTTGTTCATAATCTAATGCTATATCCAGTAATGTGCCAGTGCAGTCGTTTGCCATTTCTTTTGTATTGTTAGCTTAATGACAAAGCTTCACAGAGAAAAAATGTAAAATAAAGTGAGATATACTGAAATTAATTTACAGCAAAATTTTAACTATACAAAAGAATAATAATACCAGAGGCAGACAACACATTTGATTTCATTCAAATTAGTTCAAATTAGTTTGCAGATATTTTATTTTGCTTATGCTTTGAAGTATTGTTCATGTTTTAGGACTGAATGTGACACTAAAACTGCTGGAAGCCTATTTTCTACCAATTACATTAGTGCAACATTGTTACAACCAGTGACCCTGAGTATGTGAGAGTTTAATCACATGTCTGTTTGTGAGCATAGGCATCTATGTGCATAGGATTGTGTGGCTCTCTTCCACAACTCCCCCTCTCTTGCTGTTTTGCTGTTAGTTGGATCTCTCTCTGGGCTCCTCACTGTCCTCGGGGTGCGCAGACCTTGCTGACCGCAGCCTTACCCCGCCTGGGAATAGAGAGCGCTGAGCAAGCACAGACCACCAAAGGCCAACAAACACACTCTCACACTTTTCTCTCACTTCCATTCACACATCTGAAAATACAACACATCACAAATGCAAAGCTGCATGTTAACAGTTGCATAAGGTTATGAAACACACACATAGATGTTGACAGAAGGCTGGGTGAAGCTGGCAGAAACAGAACACAGTGCACTGCTGTTGCCATATACTGTAAAGTAACACTGCATATGAAGAAAACTTCTCTGATCATAGCAGAATAACATTTAACTTGCTAGGTTATCATTAGAATTTCCTGACAGCAGATATTTTCCACTTCAGCTGCAATTTAAGCAACATTCCATAGAAATATTTTGATATACAGCTGTGACTGCATGTCTAAATTCAGTGTCATGTACCTCAATAATGGTAATGAATATCGATCCCCAGCTCCTCCAGTCCACATGTCCAAGTATACTTATATACTTACTTATATACTGGTAGAGGACCCGAGCTTGAAGGATAAAGACCGCCCTCAGGGTGAGTGGGGAAATGTGTATATATATATAATTCTTAAGTAATGTATTACACATTACTTGTTACTTAAAAGTACTTAAAAGTAATGCAAAAGTACTTAAAAATAATGCAGTACATTAATCACTCGACAGAGAAAGTAATTTCTTACACTACTCATTACATTCCTTTCTTGTTACTCCATAAAATGAAACGCATTGTCTCATGATTACCAGTTAACAATATAAACTTGAGGCTACAGTCCCACACACCATAACACAAATCCCTATCCTAATGACAACACAGATACGATCTTTCTTTTACTTTTGATGTGTGAACACAAAGCCAACAACACAAAGCAAAGATGAAAAGCAGCCTAAAGAGACTTCAAAGCGATCTCCATGGTGATCCTACTGTAAAAACATAAGGGCAGAAATTGAGGCTGTAAGCCTGACTGCTCATCACTGACTTTGTTGCCTATTGAAGTTCAGGGTCTGGTTGCTGGGCTGGGGTCGGCATTCACTCAGCGTTATCATCAGAAAAACACACCCTGACAGCACAGAGACTCAGATCATGGTAGAACAAGAACAGGTGAAGGACCAGATCTACAGAAACTGGACTTTACCACAGCCACGAGAAGATTCCCCAGAGACAATACTGCACACATTAGCAGTATGAAAGATGCAAGCTAGGACAGCATACACTAAAAGGCATAAACAGGATGCAACAAATGACTGGGACAATATACAGGAACAACTGTATATATACTGTATATATGGTCCAGAAGGTAAAGAACAGAAGTAGTAAGAAACTTTGGGACCTCAAGTTCCAGTTAGACAAGCATCTGTTGATTAAGCAACAAGACATAGTTTTGGCTAACAAGGAGCAGAAGACATTAGTTATGGCAGCTGTGGCAATCCCATCTGATAGTAAGGAGATAGACGGAGCACAAGAAAAGGAACAACTGGAAGAGGTGAGGTCTGGTAACAAATGGTAAACGGACTGATTCTTATATAGTGCTTTTCTACTCATTCTACTCTACTCTCCTTATACAACATGCCTCATTCACGCATTCATACAAGCACTTTTTCTAAGCTTAAGTGGTTTCTATCTAATATTCACACTCCGATGGATGCATCAGAGAGCAACTTGAGGTTAGTATCTTGCACAAGGATATTTGGCATGCAGACTGGAGCAGCCAGGGATCAAACCACCAACCTTCCAATTAGTAGATGTCCTGCTCTACCTCCTGAGCTACAGCCACCCAGGATTAGGAGCTATAACCCTCAAACTGGGAGAGTGGCTCCAACAGATTCCTCACACAACAGAGGTCTCTGTCCAGTTTTCGAAACACCTAAGATATTGCACAGAAACCTCAAACTCCCAGGCCTCTGGTAGGACGCCCAATGTTTTCACACCTGCACTCTTTCCTCCTTGATGCAGATTGTTTGTACAGATGTAAACACAGTAAGCACACTCAGATGCAGACTAAAACAACTGCACCAGGACACTTTGGAGGACATGGTCTTGGTCTTGAAGCTGTCCTAAAAAAATGTAGTCAATTGCAGAACAATTGCATGCAAAGCTCATACTGCTCATGTCTGTGGAAAATTTTCCGATCTCATTTAGTGAATTCTGTCCTGTTGAGATACTACAATTAAGCACTGGTGTCCAGTTCAGCACTGATCTCAATTTTCATCTCTACTGGCATATGTGTGGCATATTGCTGGTGACCTAAGTGCAGTGTTGAGTGTGAAGCTGTCTTAATAATTTGCCGATAAGTTATCTTCTAAAATGCTCAGAAGAGTCAGTTCTTGTTAACAGGCAACCACATTTGGCCCCAGGCTTTTAGGGGACCCCCAACAGCTAACAAAGTGTTCTTTACAATGTAGTGTCAAAATGTAGCTTTTATTGGCTTTTATCATTTATTATAGTTTATACCTTTAAACACAATTGCTGCAGTGGATGTAAAAGACAGTAAAATATAGTAACATATGTAATCTTATCCAAGAAACTCAGAGCTAAAGAAGGAAGAACAGAAACCAGCCCCAATAGTAAGCCAGGACTCTCTGAAGATGTAAAAAATCTATTGCATAATATTGCATAATAATACTAGCACGGGTGGTCGTGCACTCAGCCATGCATACATATGTGTCGATGTCTTAGTGGGTTTTCTGAGTGCATCTTTGCGTGTGTGTGTGTTTGTACAGTTTATTGTCATAACATGTAAAGCTTAAACACTAAATCTCCAGCTGTGCATGACATATTTTGATGCTAAGATGCTCTGAAAGACTCTTCCCACCTAGCAGTTTCCTCCAGGCACAAAGAAGTGCTGTGCGGTGAGTTTAAGTAGCCTCATTGTTATCATCTGCCTTCAGCTTTTTTGCAGCAAAAGAAATACTAACTTTATTCTTTGCAAGGCTGACATTTATTTTTTTAGGTAGAGTACCTAATAAATTCTTTATTTTATGACATCATATTTTTTTGAATGTTCAAACTAAATACTGTTTACTGATATGGCAAAATATAAGAAATCCCCCTTTCTTCCCAGCTGCCTATATTGTTGCTTGTGTTGATTGACAGCAGCTGACGAGGTGTGTCAGTGCTTGATTGACAGCAGCTGTTAGGTTGCCATATTGCTGGTATTACAGTACAGGAAATGAGAGTAAAGGGAGAAGATTTAAAGCAGGGCAAATTAGTGTGGAGGAAAAAGTTGGTACAAAGTAGTAGTGGGTGATCTAATAACCAATGAGTTATATACACAGATGCTACTGATTCATTCAAATAGTGGTTCATTCAGTCTCATAAGAACAGAGCAAAGTAGTGTAGTGTCAAAAACAGACAGACAGTGGATTTTGCTAAAATGTATAAAAATTGTTGTGATGAACATATATTTCAAGAAGAGGGAGGAACATAGGGTGACCTATAAAAGTGGGGGAAGGTATACAAAGGTGGACTATATCTAATGCACACTGTGCAATCTGAAAGACATAGGAGACTGTAAGGTGGTGTCATGGCAGAATGTAGCTAGGCAGCATCAGAGGTTGTCTGTAGGATGACTTTAGACATCAAGAAGAGGAAGCAAGTGAAGGCAGAGGATTAAATGTTGGAAGCTGAAGAAGGGAGAATGTTATGCAGAGTTCAGGAAGAAGTTGAGAGAGGCTCTGGGTGGTAGGGAACAGTTACCAGATGAATGGGAAAGTTAAGCTAAGGTGATGAGGGAAACTGACAAGAAGGTATTTGGTGTATCCTCTGGACAGAGGAAAGAAGACAAGGAGACTTGTTGGTGGAATGAGGAAGTACAGGAAAGTATTTAAAGGAAGAGGTTCGCAAAGAAGAAGTGGGATAGTCACGGAGATGAAGAAAGTAGACAGGAGTACAGGGAGTCTAGGCGTACAGGAAAGAGAGAGGTGGCTTGTATGTGAAGGTGGACACTAAGAAGAAAAGGACTTGTATCAATTGGTTAGGCAGAGATCGAGCTTGAAAGGATGTGCAGCAGGTTAGGGTGGTGAAGGATAGAGATGAAAGTGTTCTAACAAATGAAGAAAGTGTGCTGAGAAGGTGGAAAAAGTACTTTGAGGGCCTCGTGAATGAAGAAAGTGAGACAGAGAGGAGGACAGACGAAAGAAAGCTAGTGAATCAGAAAGTGTAGAGATTCAGTGAGAAGGAAGTGAGGGCAGGTATCAAGAGGATGAAGAGTGGAAAGGTGGTTGGTCCAGATAACATACATGTGGAGGTATAGAGATGTCTATAAGAGAGGGCAGCGGACTGCCTGAGGAATGAAGAACTGTATTGGTACTGATTCTCAAAAACAAGGGTGATGTGCAGAGCTGTAGTAAGTACAGAGGGATAAAGTTGATGTGTCATACCATGAAGATATAGGAAAGAGTTGTTGAAGCTAGGCTGAGAAGAGATGAGCGAGCAATGTTTGCTTTGAGAGTGTTGATGGAGAAGAATAGAGGAGGCCAGAAGTAGTTGCACTGTGTTTTTGTGGATCTAGAGAAAGCAACGATCGGGTGCCAAGAGAGGAACTGTAGTACTGTATGAGGAAGTCAGGACTGGCAGAGAAGTATGTGAGGGTGGTGCAGGACATGTATGAGGACAGTGACACAGTAGTGAGGTATGCATTCAAAGTGACAGATGGGTTCAAGGTGGGGGTGGAATTACATCAATGATAGACTCTGAGCCACTTCTTGTTTACACTGATGATGGACAGACTGACAGATGAGGTCAGGCAGGAGTCTCTGTGGACTTTGATGTTTGCAGACAACATTGTGAGAGTAGGGAGCAGTTGTAAGGGAGCCTGAAGTGGTAGAGGTATGCACTGGAGAGAAGAGGAACAAAATCCAGTAGAAGCAAAAGAGAATACATGTGTGTGAAGAAGGAGACAGGTGGAAAGGTGAAGATTTAGTAGAGGTAGTGAAGGTGGAGTTTAACTGCTTGGGGTCAACCATTCAAAGCAATGGACAGTGCACAAGAGAGGTGAAAAAGACAGTGCAGGCAAAGTGGAGTGCGTGGAGATGAATATTAGGAGTGATGTGTGATAGAAAAATAGCAGCAAGAGTGAAATGGAAGGTTTACAAGACGATAGTGAGACCTGCTATGATGTATGGTTTGGAGACAGTGGCACTGACAAAATGGCTGGAAGCCAAGTTGAAGGTGGCAGAGCTGAAGATTATTGCTGGGAGTGACCAGAATCGACAAAATTAGAAATGAGTGTATCAGTCAAATGTTTTAGAGACAAAGTTAGAGAGGCAAGGTTGAGATGGTTTGGATAAGTGCAGAGGAGGGATATATTGTGGGTATATTGTGCAAAGGATGTTGAAGATGGAGCTGCAGGAGAAAAAGGCAGGCAGGAGGAATAGAGGAACACCACAGAGAAGATTCATGGACAGTGGATTCATGGACAGTGTTGGGGTCATTACTCAAACAAAGTAATGTATTACATATTGCTTGTTACTTTTCTTAGATGTAATGCAGTATGTTACTTAATTACTTGCTGGAGAAAATAATTTGTTACACTACTCGTTACATTATTACTCAATAAAATGACCTGAAACACATTGTCACATAATTGCCAGTTAACAATATAAACCTTAGGCTACAGTCCCACACACCAACACAAATTCCTATCCTAATGAGGACACACATATTATCTTTCTTTTAGTTTTTTAGGTATGGACACAAAACTGACAACACAAAGAAAAGTTGAAATCCAGCCCAAAGAGACTTCAAAGTGATTTTCACAGTGATTTTACTTTTGGAACATGTAAAGGCAGAAATAGAGGCTACTATGCTACAAGCCTGACTGCCCATCACTGCCTTTGTTACCTGTTGAAGATTAAAGTCTGGCTCCTGCGCTGTGGTGTGCATGCACTCAGCTTTAACATGTGGTCTTGGATAGCTTTGCGTTAGCATGCTGTCTGTGCAGATATTTGCAAAGAGCCAAAGTTCTGTCAGCAGTATAATGCAGCTGTTTCTGTCCTGGATCCAGTCTGCACTTTACCACTGCACTCTTGTCCTTTTGTGCAATAAAAATAAAAGTAATATCCATATCTACAGTCCTCAAAGACCACTCCAACATTTCCTTCCTCCCGGCACACAAACTGAAATCAGTTGATTGTAGCTCAAGTGCGCAGGAAGCATGTTTGTTTGATTTTGGGGCTTACCTCTAAACAATAACAGGACAGCGCCAAAGCTTTGGCACCATGTTAACAGCATTGAGCCATCCACATTTGCCAATTATATGTTTGTTCTGAATATATTCACCTGGCATTCCAAATAAATCAACATTCCTAGCTGCAACTAGCAGTTACAAAATAAGACATGCTTGGACCAACCCTTAGTAAATCACATTTGTATTATTTATTTAAATACTCTCATCCCAAATTTTTTGCATTCTGAAAGAGAAACTTCTAATAATACATATGCAATAAGGGCAGCTGCAAAATGTATTGTGTCTGTACAGTTCAGTCACACAACTGACACTGCAATTTTGAAAAAAATGTAAGTGATATGGGAAACGTGCCATCAGAACTCAGTGCAAGTGTCAGAAGTCCAATTGTTTAGGCAGAGATGGGCTTTCTCTGGTCAATTGACTTAAGATTTCTAAGGCAGCTGAGCATGGAGCTCTAAAACAGGATAAATGTATCCAAAGGACAACCAGGCTGATCAGATTAGATTGCTCACTGAGCGATAAGATGCAAGATGCAACTTGTTCAGTGGCAGAATTTGCTAATAAAAGAACACACCTTAACCCCTTAGCCCAAATTCAAAGTAGTCTTCAGAACTCTCCTGTACCAGCCCCCCATTACAAATACAAGGACAGTTGAGAATCTCATTTCTCTCTGCATGTAGGCATTATTTATTGAAGTTTGCAAAAATGTTCATATACTGTACTTTACACTTATGGCTGAATGCACAACTCGTCTACACTGAGCAAACCTGTCAGAGCAGATGGACCTTAGGTGCTTGCTTAAGGGCACTTTGACAGTAGTTGTTTAGAGAGTATGTTACACATTCTCTGTCTGGTTATAAGTAATGACCTTTTCATTCAGAAGAAGATACAGGGAGGTGAAGTGCAGAGAATTGGGCACAGAGAGCAGCTCAAACTGAATCATTACTGGGCTAAATGTATGTGGCATTATAGAATTCTCTGTCTTCCTCCATTTTTACTGGAAAAGACAAAGGAGGCAAAGAGAGTTAAAGTTAAAGCATGGAGTTCAGAGTTTGGATTCTAGGAAAGCATCTGAGTTTGATTACTGATTGATTAGCGCAGATAATGGGAGAAAACAGACAGCAGTATCGTGTAGCTCTCTGATACTTTCTAGTTTACACTAATTACTACACAGTGTATGATTTAATCCATGAATTGTCTAATTTTATGTTTAAATTTATTTAGTCATGTTTCAGATTTCAGTTATTCAACAGAAAAAAAAATCAGTAATTAAAAATTGAAGCACTGTAGGAACTCTAAGTGATGTAAGTTATAGTCTTAGATTCAGAATTAAAATCTAGTGTGGATCAGATTAAATAGTCAGATATAGAACTTCAGATATTTAAACCTTGAGAGCTGATTCTGCACCCAAGCCTACAGTGACATCCTTTGGGGGTACTCAGTATTTTTGTTGCTGACATCCAGTTTGACCAGCTGCAGTGGACTGCAGCTGCCTTCAGATCTCTCTCTTGACAAAACACCTCAACATACTCTTACAGAAAAACAAAATGCATCCCAAATGTATCAAATATATTAAACACAGCACAAACAAAGATTACAAAATGAATTTGTCAATCATATGTGTGGGTGTGAGTTTATGTAGATAATTCACAAATCAATCATATATCAATAATGTATATTAATCATGATTACGGTAAAAGGTGAAACATTAACTTGACAGATTATGCATAAACATATACATATCAGACTGTTCTAGGATTTCATTATCTTCATCAACTCAGCCAAGTCTTTGTCTAAGAATGACATCACTGGTTCATCAGTTTGATATGCTGTCAAGAAAGGTGTGAAGGTCCTGGTGATAGCTATGCAGAAATGTAGCTTTGCGAGGATGAGGGGGTCTTTCTGACCTGCTTCAAGGGTGTCAAAAGATGCTGTTCCTGGATTTGGTAGCTTCCTCATTCTGCCTGCATCTAGGTACATGATCAGAGCCACACCTCCAAGGCTCTCTCTGCTTCTGGTAAGTTTTCAAGCAATCAGTAGCCACAAAATGCAAGTGGAAATTTTGCAGATTTAGTCAAAGCAGTGAAGTCCTCTCTCTTTGCTCGTACGTTATGGAAGACAACATGCATGGCTTTCCAAACTTTCCCTAGCTGCCACACGGAGAAACCACATTTGCAGGCATTATGTAAGGTGTGGAGGCCATAGCTCCCAACCACAATCAACTGAGTCATTCCATACTGCTCACACTGCTCTTACTGAAGCAGTTCCAGAAACCTCCAGTTTACATTGGGTCCATCCATAGAGACTGAGAGCAAGTTTGAGCTAATAGTGGGTTAACTGAAAAGTTAATTGATCATACAAAATTGATTCATTAGACAACTTAACCTAGTCTATTAAATCTCCTGAGCCCATCAGAAGTAACAGACCAACTGACCAGCATTGCTATCTCCAGGCACGAAAAGTCAACAATCTGAAGCTCAAGGCAAGGTAGTAACCTTCATTTTTCCATCCATCCATCCGTCCATCCATCAATCCATCAATTTTCTGTCAATAATCTGGGTTCGGGCCGCAAGGGCAGCAGTCTAAGCAGTGATGCTAATATCTCTCTCTTCCCAGCTCCGTCCTCTCGCTCATCTGGGGAGACACTGAGACATTCCCAAACCAGCCAAGAGATATAATCTCTCCAGTGTCTCCTGCGTCTGCCCTGGGTCCTTGTACTGGTAGGACATGCCTGAAATACCTTACCTAGGAGGCTCCAGGAGGCATTCTAGTCTAAACCACATCAACTGGCTCCTTTTAATGTGGAGGAGTAGCGGCTCTACTCTGAGCCACTCCTGAGATCCTCACCCTATCTTTAAGGGAGAGCCCAGCCACCCTTCAGAACAAGCTCATTTCTGCCACCTAGTACACAAATTATCACCAGTATACCTAACCTTAGATGCTTTACTGGTGACAGTTTGTATGTTAAGAGGTTAAATAGATGCAATTCAGGCAGAAGGTCTGGTCAAGCTGCAAGCTACCTGTTAGCAGTTAATGGCAACTTAAAGGTTAGTCAGGTCAGGGCCACAGAATGGTGTCTGTCAGAGGCCCAGTAGATTTATGACTGCAAGAAACTAATACCCACTGCAGAGCCTGCTGGTAGGGCACAGCTCCATTAAACATGAATACTGGACTTCCATAGGAACTCTCAGTGTATCTGACAGGAGTAAGAAATTTATGGGCAATATTTAACCTGCTGTTTTAATAAGAAGCTGAGTTCTGCTCATGTTATTCTCTGTCATGGGAGGCTCAGCCTATACTGCAGAACTTCCCTAGGGTCTGTGGCTGTTTAATCACTTCCACTGCCTTCCTGTGTCATTTCATCATGATTTCATCATTTTTTGGAAGACCCTGACAGAGATTTTTTTTTATTTGATCTTAAAGGGATGTTAGATAGGCTTTGCTTTTCTACCAAATCACCTCAGGAAATACTAGTCATCAGAGAATTTTCTGGATGTTTCACATTTTTTTTTCTAAAACTAGGGATAGAATAGATAACTGAAGCAAACTGGGTTTTTTTTTGGTTCCATATGGGGTTTGATCATTCCCAGTGGGTTTGTCTCAGACACCACAAGTTAGTCATAACTGCTTATATCTAATCACATTAATTTAAGATCCAAGTTTTTACAATATGCTTTTAGGTGTAGCATAGAGTCATTTCTTATTAATTTATTATGTTTAATGTAGTGTATTTGATGCTCATTTTATACATGCATTAAAATTCTGGCTTGTGTTGATTTTTTTTTTTTTTTAATTTTCACAGGAAGATATCTCCCTCTTTTATTCATTATTCATGGGGCTTTTCACCTTAAAGACAAAAGATTTATTCAGATCAAATCAGACCCAGTCTTTGATGTATTGGGAACATTGCAACACTTACATGTACTTAAAAACAGTTTGATCAGGGACTTGAAATAGCCTCTGTGACTGAATTAGTGAATGGGCCTAGCATGGAAGTCTCTTTGGGTAATTATAATAATGTCTAATTAGGCTGTCACAGAGGAGTACCACTGTGTTAGTTACACCAGATCATCTGCTTGTTAAAAAAAAAAAAGTCAGCAAGTAGAACTTAGTGTATTTAGGCATGCAGATGTGTTCAAGAGGACCTGCTGAACTTTATACTTAGCATCAGAAAGGGGAAGAAACATGGTATCAGTGACTTTAAACTAAGGAGGACGGTTTGAAAACTTCTGAAACTCCTAATCTACAAGTGCTGTTTTTGGCAGAATCATTTCTGCCAAAAACAAGAAAAAACACAGATGGTCAACAGTAACAAAAATAACCACTTGTTACAGCAATGGACAAAAGAAAAGTGGAAAAACACTGCCTGCCTGATGAGTCTTGGCTTTGCCTCTAACATTCAGATGAGAATGGTAGGAATATCAATCCATCCATCCATCCATTTTCTTCCGCTTATCCGGGGCCGCAGGGGCAGCAGCCCAAGCAGAGAAGCCCAGACCTCCCTCTCCCCAGCCACCTCCTCCAGCTTATCCGGGGGAACACCGAGGCGTTCCCAGGCCAGCCAAGAGATATAATCTCTATTTATTATTAGGTTGTTTTGAAAATCAATGGGTGCATCACCTGCAACTTTAACTACTATTAACAAATCATATTACAATCATTACCCATTACACTGCTAGTTAACAAACTTTTTTGAATTAGACTGTGGATTTCATGGTGTGAAACATACTTAGTTAAAACATCTTCAACAGTTAAAGAGGGGTTATGAAGGCAAATACACACTGAAATCCACAGGAGGGCTGAAGACACCTACCCTCCCACTCGTCATTAATGAACAGTGAGCGCTGGTCAGGTGACTAAGTGATCATTTCAAAAAAGCATACTGTCTGAGAGCGCGCACAAACATTTACACGTACACACAGGGCTGCTCAGCATGACCAGCTGGATGGGCCAGGGGAACTAACGCCTATTGTAGCCATTTTAGACAACAGATGGGAAGAAAATCTATGGAGGGATAGTAAAAGAGGAGAAAAAGTCTCACTCGCTCTCTCATTCTAAGGGCTGGTGAGCTCACAGAGCATGCTGCATCACTCCTGCTATTTCTGCCTACACAGGGCTGTGCCTGTCTCTCCTTTCACATGGCTCCACTGGCTGTATGTACTTGATTGCAGAAGATTCTCACTGTTCAATCACCAGTGCTGGCAACAGGGCTGAGCTACTGCTTTGTAGGCTACTCATCACCAAAAAGAGCATGAAATATTATGGAATCAAGACCTACTAATTGGAGAGAACATGTGCCATACAACTTTAGAAACTGCAGTGTCATTGCTGTCTAGGCTGAGATAAAGCATGTGCCTCTTATAGGAAGCCCAGTTTGATCTCGTGGCTGGGTTGTATGAATATACAGTAGTGTAGCTGTTATTTCCCAGCTCTGTGAACAGCTCATCTGTCAAGGTGGGACATGTTACTCCGGAACGGAGGAAACCCACGTATTGCA